>JARFJB010001678.1:1225000-1419984 GCA_036346205.1 Vesta saturnalis
ATTATACTGTTAATTTGATTTGAGTTTACCTTTCCTTTCATTTTTACTGTTTACTTTTCGTATTTCCCTGACGTCAATATTTTGATACAATTTTTGATTTTTAGAAAAAACGTCCAGTATAACACACATACGCATTGCATTTAACTTTAAACGCAAATATCAATCCAAAGATTAATTCATGCCACAAAACAGTGTTACATTTGAATATTAATATATTAATATAACTGTAATCGTAAATGCGAACGTAAATGTAAATATCGGAGAAAAATTTTATGCTACAAATGTAAATGTAAACAAACACGATTGTTGACTTAGCACACTTAAGTTTGTGTTGCGGCTTGTACTAACGCTTACATTTACATTTAAATTTAAATGCAAATATCATTCCAAATATAAGTAGAGCTAGTAATGTAACTGCAAACATAAATACGAACGTAAACGTAAATGTCGATTCACGAATGCGAAGATGAAGTTATGGTTTGATTAAAATTTAATCTTGTAATGCCACTACTAGTAACATTTACATTTGCATTCAAATTGTAATTTTCAATAAAACGTTATTTCAAGCCGCAATAAGTTTGAGTGTAAATGTAAATGCCGATGGAAATGTTTATAGTACAAAGCGAATGTATATGTAAATCTAAACCAAAATGAAGCTATGTTTGTACTGCGATTTTATTAACATTTAATTTTAAAAGCAAATGGTAATCCAAATGATAATTCGAACCGCAATATAAAGTTACATTCAAACATAAACGTAAATATCGTAGGAAATGTTTATGCTACAAACGCGAATGCAAATGTGTACGTAAACGAAAATGAAGTTGTTTTTACAATATAATTAAACCTTGCACTGCGGCTTTTCATTTACATTTAAATTTAAATGCAAATATTGATCTAAATGTAAATTTAAGCCACAAATCAATGTTAAATCTGTGAAATGTTTATATAACAAACGCGAATGCAAATGTAAATCTAATGGAAAATGAAGTTATGTTTACATTAGAATTTAATCTTCTAGTGCCTTTTTATATTACAGTTACATTTGCATTTAAATTTAAACGCAAATGTCAACTTAAATGTAAATTCAAGTCACAAAAGAAAGTTAAATTCAAAAGTAAATGTAAATCTGTGAAAATGTTTATGCTACAATCGTGAATTCTAATGTAAAACTAAACCAAAATAAAGTTATGTTTGCATCAGAATTTCATTTTGTACTGTAACATGTATTAACATTTACATTTAATCTTAAATGCAAATGCCATTCTAAATGATAATTTAAGCCGCAATACCTAGTATGCTACAAACACAGATGCCAATGTATACGTTAATGAAAATGAAACTATTTTTATAATATAATTTAATCTTGTACTGCGGCTTGTATTAACATTTATATTTGTGTTTAAATTTAAGTTTAAATGCAAGTGTCAATATAAAGGTTAATTCAAGCTGCAACATAAAGTTAAATTCCAATACTAAGATAAGTAGAACTAGTAACGTAACTTGAATGATAAATACGAACGTAAATCTAAAGCTACGAACACAAAAGCTAATGTAACACGTAAACAAACATAAGAATGATATTTTTATAATACCATTTAAGTTTTTATTGCTGCTTGTGTTAACATTTACATTTGCATTTAAGTTTAAATGCAAATGTCAATCTTAAAGTTAATTCAAGCCGTAACACAAAGTTAAATTTCAACACTAATATAAGCAGAACTAGTAACGTATAAATCCGAAGGCAAATGTAAATTTAAAGGAAAGTGAAGTTATGTTTAGATTAGAATTTAATCTGGTACTGTGACTTGTATTAACATTAAATTTGCATTTAAATTAAATAGAACTAGTAAAGTAACTAGTCAGTGCTCCCAAATACGCCCTTGATATGGATATGGATTTCGGAGGTAAGTGTGCCTCTGAAATACACTCCTTAATACCTGCACAGGACATCTTCTCTAGGAACACTCGGTTTTCCCATTCACACCATAATTACACTCTCAAAATTCCATCTTGTCACATTAAACGGTCGCAATCTGCATTTTTCCACACGGTAACCAAATTGTGGAATGCACTACCTAATTCCTGTTTGCCTCCAAACTTTGGCTTAAGCAAATTTAAAGTAACCATTCATGAACATTTCTCGGCAGCCTAACAATATCCCTAAACCCTCCCAGTGTTTCTGAGTACTTTAGTACCTTAGGCAAATCTTAGTATGTTCAGGAGTACTATCAGTAAAAAAAATGATAATCAAAATGTTAATTGAAGCCGTAACACAAAGTTAAATTCCAATACTAATATAAGTAGAACTAGTAACGTAACTTGAATGGCAAATTCGAACGTAAATCTAAAGCTACGAACACAAAAGCTAATGTAAAATGTAAACAAAAATAAGAATGATATTTTTACAATAAAATTTAAGTTTTTATTGCTGCTTGTATTAACATCATTTGCATTTAAGTTTAAATGCAAATGCCAATCTAAATGTTAATTCAAGCCGTAACACAAAGTTAAATTTCAACACCAATAGAATTAGTAACGTACAAATGCGAATGCAAATGTAAATTTAAAGGAAAGTGAAGTTATGTTTACATTAGAATTTAATCTGGTACTGTAACTTGTATTAACATGTTCATTTAAATGTAAATGCAACTAACAATCCGAATGCAAATGTATACGTAAACGAAGATGAAGTTATTTTTACAATATAATTTAATATTGTACTGCGGCTTGTATTAACATTTACATTTGCATTTAAATTTTAATGCAATACAGAGTTATATTTCAATACTAATAGAGGCATAACTAGTATTATAACTGTGGACACAAATGCAAATATAAATGTAAGCGTCTGTAGAAACGTTACTGCTACAAATGCGAATGGAAATGAAGTTATACAGTAAAATTTAAATGGAAATGTCAATCTATATGTTAAGACAAGTCGAAATACAACCTTACATTATTATGGTAATGTAAGTAGATGTACAAATTTAGTGGGAACGTTAGAAACATAAATGCAAATGTAAATGTGACTGGCAACGTTAATGCTACAAACGCAAATGCAAATGAAAATATAAACAAAAAGTAAAATAATGTTATGTTTGCTTAAACTTTTACTTAGGTTTGTATTAACATTTACATTTGCATTAAAAATTAAATGTCAATCTAAATGATAAAATCAGCCACAATATAAACTTGAATTTTTATGTTTATTTAAGTAGTCTTAGAAGCGTAACTGCAAACCTACATGAGAAGGTAAAGGTTAATGTAAGTCTAAATAGAAGCATATATGCAAACGTAAATGCGAACGTAGGTGAAAGAGTCAATGTAAACGAAAATGAAAACGAAAGAATATTTACATTAGAATTGAAGTTTGTATTGCGGATTTTATTAACATTTACATTTGCATTTAAATTTCAATAATCTGGAAAAGTAAATACGGAAATAATAATGCTGCAATAGGCAATGCAAATATAAATATAAACGAAAGTGAAAATGAAATTATGTTTACATTAGGATATAAGTTTTTAGACTTGTGGTAACGTTACATTTTTATTTAAATTTAAATGCAAATATTAATCTAAATATTGAGACAAGCCGCACTACCAACATAAATTCCCATGTTAATTAATGTAAATGTATTTAAACGCGTATTAAAATTTTAATAAAAATCTAAAAACAAATACAAATGAATGGAAATGTTTATGCTACAAGCGCGATTCCAAATCCAAATGTAAGCGAAAATGAGAAGCTATGTTTACACAGAATTTAAGTTTTCCTTGCGGCTTGAATTAAAATTCACCTTTGCATTTTAATTTTAATTCAAATGGCAATTAAAATTTTTGCATTTGAATTTAAATGCAAATGTCAATTTAAATATTAAGACAAGCCGCATACAAACAAACTAACTAACTGCCAGTGTAAATAGGAACGTAAATTTTAATATAAATCTAGAAACCAATGCAAATGAATGGAAATGTTAACGCTACAAGCGCGAATCCAAATGTAACTGTAAGCGAAAATGTCAATACAAATGAAAAGAAAGTTTATAATTAAATGCCTATCTAACTGATTATGAAAATGGAAATACACATGTGCACGTAAATGATAAAGTTATATTAAACGCAAATTAAATGCAATTACATTGCAAATGTTTATATAGATGTAGATGTAAATGCAAATGTAAATATATGAACATAAGTAGCAACTAATTTTGCAAATTATACTGCAAATTTTAAATATAAACGTTAATCCGAGCGTAAATACAAATGCGCGTGAAAATTTTAGACCAGGTGTGTAAGTGAAATCAAACACGTAAGTAGTTCTTAAATGAAACCTGTTCAATTTAGGTCAATTATCTGCTTGTAAAATGCTAATCACCTTATTAAGCATTTCTTAAAATCCGCACGTTGGTATGTGTACGTGATAACAGAAAATCAAAAGCGAATATAATGTAAGTAAATGTACAAGTAGATCAAAATGTTAATCTTAACAAAATGTGAATATACGGAAATGCGAACGTTAGTTCAGATGTAAATGTGGGTGTAGTCGCAAGTGTGATCTGAAAACCAATCATAAAGGAAAGTGAAAATCCAAAAAAATCTTGCGGCTTGCATTAACTTTAACATTTGCACTTTCATTTTAATTCAAATGTTTTCATTTAAATTTAAATGCAAATGTCAATCTAAATATCTTGGGACTTGCATTAACTTTAACATTTGCATTTGCATTTTAATTCAAATGTTTGCATTTAAATTTAAATGCAAATGTCAATCTAAATATTGATACAAACCGCTCTACAAACATAAATTCTCATGTTAATTAATGTAAATGTATTTAAAAGCGTAATTTTCAATGTACATAGAAACGTAAATGTTAATATAAACCTAGAAACAGATGCAAATGTATGTCCTACAGGCGCGAATAAGAATGTAAGTGTCAGCAAAAATGAAAAGCTAGTTTACATTAGAATTTAAGTTTGCCTTGGGGCTTGTATTAACACATTTTCATTTGAATTTTAATTTAAATGTTAATTTAAATTTAAATGCTGATAAAGTAATGTCAAATACAAATTAAATGTAATTATAAATGTAATGTCAACTGTAAACATAAATATCAATGTAAATTTAATCAAAATATGGAAGTCAATTCACATGTTAATCTAAATGTATCAATGTAAAAGAGTCCATGTACGTAATAATGGTATTTCGAATATATAAACAAAATGTAAGCAAAAATGTTAATGCACACGCAAATGTCGATGTGCGCTACCAAAAACATGAAACGTAAGTTAAATACAAATATAAATGCGAATGTAAATTAAATAGAAATTGAATGGTATGTATACGTAAAGGTAAGTGTATACGTAAAAAAATAGTATCAACCACAAACTGAATGCAGCTATAAATAAAACGTAAGTCCACAATTAAGACAAAGAAATGTTATGGCAAAAGCCGATTTAAATAATAATGCAAATATAAATGTAAATTTGAATGTACACGTACGCAATAAATATAAAATTCAGTTAAAATGTAGATATAAATAAATTGTAAATTCAACTGTAAATATAAAAATAAATGCAAATTAGATCAAAATGTAGTTATTCATTATATTAGTACGTGATAAAAGTACATTGAACATAAATTAAATGCAACTGTACATGAAACTGTTAATGCACATGTAAATGGAAATGTACACCAACGTAATGAAGAAAACATCAGATGCAACTTAAATGCAAATGTAAATCAAATGGTAAATGTAATAGTGAAAAAAAAACAAATTAAATGCAAATATGGATGAAATGTAAATGCATGTTAATCTAAATGAATAAATTTAAGTATAAATGCATACGTGCACGTACGTGATAATGGAATATCAAGCGCAAATTAAATGTAATTATAAATGTAATGTAAATACAACTGTAAACATAAATACGAATGCAAATTGTGTCAAAATACGGACGTCAATTCAAATGTTAATCTAAATGTATCAATGCAAATGAGTTCGCGTACGTGGTAGTTCAAAAATATAAACAAAGTGTAAATAAACATATTGATGCAAACGCAAATGTCAAAGTACACTACTAAGACACATAAAACGCGTGTTAACTGCGACTATAAATGCAAATATAAATCAAATGGTAATTTATTGCCATGTAAATGTAATAGTGAATAACCAGTATGTAATGCAAATATGAATGAAACGTAAATTAAATGTAAATCTAGACGTAAATGCAAATATCCCTATACATAATAATGTACACTTAAATGCATAAGTAAATGTAGCATGTAAAAGTCCATGATATAGTTACATCAAACGCATGCTTAAATGCTTAAGTACGAGTGTGTGTTCGTAATAAAAATGCGCGATAAAAGTATGTTGAACATAAATTAAATGCAACTGTACATGAAACTGTTAATGTACATGTAAATGTAAATGTACACGAACGTAATGAAGAAAAACATCAAATGCATGTTAAATGCAACTTAAATGCAAATGTAGATCAAATAGTACTACGTAAATGTAATAGGAAAAAATGCAATGCAAATTAAATGCAAATATGGATGAAATGTAAGGGCATGTTAATCTAAATGGATCAATTCAAATATAAATGCATACGTGTACGTACTTGATAATGAAATATCCAACGCAAATTAAATGTAATTATAAATGCAATGTAAATGTAACTATACACATATACATACGAATGCAAATTGTGTCAAAATACAGACGTCAATTCAAATGTTAATCTAAATGTATCAATGCAAATGAGTCCACGTACGGGATACTGGTACTTCGAAAATATAAACAAAATGTAAATAAACATGTTAATACAAACGCAAATGTCAAGGTACACTACTAAGACACATAAAACGCGTGTTAAATGCAACTATAAATACAAATGTAAATCAAATGGTAATTTATTGCTATGTAAATGAAATAGTGAATGTAATGCAGATATGGATGAAACGTAAATTAAATGTAAATCTGGACGTGAATGCAAATATCCCTCTACATAATAATGCACATGTAAATATATAAGTAAATGTAACATGTAAACGTCCATGATATAGTTACATCAAACGCATGTTTAAATGGTTAAGTACGAGTGTATGTGTTCGTCATAAAAATGTATTAAAAAGCAAATGTGAACTAAAATTTAACTGAAAATAATAATGTCATGCTAATGCAAACGTAAAAATGAAAATGAAAGTGCATATGTCCACGTACGTGATAAATTTATATCAAACGCAAATTAAATGCAAATGAAAATTAAATGTAAAATCAAATAATAATCAAATGTATACGTAAATGATAAATTAATGTAAAATTACATTACAAATATAAACTTAGGTATAAGAATGTAACTAGGAACTACATTTGTAAATGATACTGCAAATGTTAAATCTAAACGTTAAGTCGAGCGTAAGTGCACGTGAAAATTTCAGATAAGACATAAAAATAAAATTAAATGCGTAAATAGATCTTAGGGGAAATGTAAATGAAACCTGTTAAAATTAGGTCAAGTATCTGTTTGTAAAATACTACCTAATTAAACATTTTGTAAAATACACACGTTGTTCTATTTCGAAATTGTTGGCATTAAATGATATACACGTACGTAATAAAACAAAGTCAAGTGCGAATATAAATGAAATGTAAATGCTAATGCAAGTATATAAATGCAGAAGTAGATCAAAATTTCAATCTAAACAAAATATGAATATACGCAATTGTAAACGTTGTTTATATGCAAATGTTGGTGTAGTCACAAATGTGACCCGAAAATCATAGATGTGAGGAAAGTGAAAAGCCAAAGATATCTTGAAAACCACCTATTTCCACCCTGTATATTTTATGTGTGGGTAAGTGCTGGGGCAATCACTTTCCCACCAGAACCCTAATTCTGTTCTTTCCGATCCTATTCTGAGCACACCTATTCTTAATCTCCCTAAGCGTACATACTTAATGTAATCGTGGCTGAAGCAGCTAGTTAAGTTTAAGCAGCATACCCTCTCACTTGGGGAGGTATCAAACAGATTAACTATTCCCTTTACTCTATACTAGACTGTTTAATGCGTGCATTACCTGCCATAGAGATTGTGTAGATGGGTAAATTGCAAAACTAAAACCTTATTAAATTTACACAGTCGTTTAGGCTGTATTGCTGTTTTATCATTCTCGTACATGTAACCTAATGTACACAGAACCAATCTCTAGTGTCAACCCAATTACTCGATTAAGGAGCATTCTAATTATTTAAGCTAAAGTAATCACTTCATCCTTGTTTTAAATCGTCTTTCTACTTTGTGAAGCTTTAGTATTTTCAAATGCATTTTCCTCGTCTGTAAAGTAGATATATAAAAATCCGAATAAAGTCTACTAATCACTACGATTGAAGTTGTTATTATGGTAATGAATTTATTAACAATTTATTTCACGTGACCGGCTTAAAAAATGTGTTTTAATAAACAAAGTTATTTCGAAAAAAGTAACCTTATCTTTCATAATTATAATTTGGTATTTTTGCAAACTTTCAAGTTATAACACGAATGTTAAATGCAAACAGTAAGATAGATTATTTCTATTTTTTTTTGGTCATTCGAGCCGGATCGATTTTACATTATCCGTAAAACTAACGAATCCGAGGGGGCTGCACTAGCCTGTATTGTCATTAATCACAATAAAACGTTAATGTTGCATTTTATATGTAAAATATTGTGGCATTGTAAAAAAGTAACGGGAGTATTACGATACCGATTACTTAATTACTAATCACAACAAAAGAAATAAATCTTTTAAAGATTTCAAGGGATCTTCCACTAGTCCATTTTCCCACGTATAACCATTATTCTTAATCAAGGTTAGTTCACACCCCACCTTTATTTATTCCTAAAACACTTTCATCTGCATTACAAAACATTGTTTACGAATTTTTTATTTCCGTTTAAATTTTTCCGTAAGCAAACACGATTTGTTAAAATTAAATTAATCAAAATTATGTCATTATATTGCTACGTAATAGTACGAGGTGCAATCATGCAGTACAGATCATTAAAGTTAATTGAGGTAAGATATTTGAAAAATTTTGGATTCGCACATTTACAACGTACAAGGTGACTTAGGAAAAAATTATAATTATTGTCAAATATGGCTCATATAGACCCGATTGCCGTTTCGATTTGGAACAATAGTGCTTATAAAGCATTTACGGGTGAAATATTCGAACTCTTTAGCCATCACATATCCATACCTATGGGTTGCAATTTTATTGACATCAAAAAAAAACGCAGTCTTGTTGTCGATGCCTAGATTCGATAGAAATTGATAATTAATGTGTTATGTTATACCGCACATCTATTTTTAGTTTTTAAAATTATGCATTTTACAAACAAAACTATTTTATTTTCAAAAAATTTAACCCAGCTTTCTCCGAATTGTAATCGAAGTTTGTACATTGCGCCGTACGTTTTTTTATTTTTTTCGTTATAAAAAAATAATGTTTTGAGTTGAACGCTAGGTGTGGTACGTTGTGTCGCACACATGTTCTTTTTTTATTTTTTGAAATTTATATGAAGATTATTCTGCAATTTGCAACATTTCGTCATAAAAAAATTTGTACCTAAAGTTAGCTCAATGTGTGTTACGGTCCCGCTCAGTTGTTTTCTTTTATTTTTTGAAGATTATTTATCGTATGAGCAAAATCATCTTTTTTTTTGAAAATATAGTCTAGCCTTTCTTCATTTTTTATTTTTTAAAATTCTTGTATTTTATGAACAATTTTTTTTTGAAAAGAGATAGCTTTCTTTTGTTTCGTTATAAAAAAATAATTGGTGTACTGGATTGAGCTCCAAGTGTCTTACGCTGTGCATGTCATTCTTTTTACAAAAGACACCCTCGCTCTTTTTCGTTATAAATAATTAGTATGAGTTGTGTCGTTGCGCTGTATAGATTTTTTTGTATTTTTCCTTTTTTGGTGTTAAAAAGTTGTGCCCAGTTATGCTTGAAACGCATTACGTTGTTTTTGATTTTTTTCATTTATGCATTTTGTGACCAAAATAATTATTTCCATCAATTATTTTTGACTTTTCTCGTTAGCCAAAATTGAGTTTTGCCATGTAAGGCGGTTATAGGTTTTTTTTAAATTGTGCCATTTAGGAATACAATATTTTCCAATAAAAGCTTAGTATTTTCTTATCAAAGTTGGCGTTCCGGTTTATGCTTGATACGCATTACACTGTTTTTCATTTTTCAAATTTATGCAGTGTGTGAACAAAATCATTCTTTCCAAAAAGATACCTTCGACTTGTCACGTTACAACAAATTAGGGTTAGGAGTTGCGCCACGTTGTTCCGTATAGATTTTTTGAAAATTGTGCGGTTTAGGAATATAATATTTTCCAAAAAATCTTAGTATTTTTTTGTTGTAAAAATCTGTGCCGAGTTATTTTTGGAATGCATTACGTTGTTTTTATTGTTTAAATTTGTGCATTTTGCAAAGATTCTTTCGACTTTTCTTCTTATAAAAAATTAGTGTTAGTTGTGCCACGTTGCTTGGTATAGATTCTTTTTAATTGTACCTTTTAGGAATAAAATATTTCCAATGCTTGAAACGCATTGCGCTGGTTTTTCATTTTTAAATTCATGCATTTTGTGGGCAAAAATATACCTTCGAATCTTCTCGGTATGAGAAATTAGTGTTAGGAGTTGTGCCACGTTGCACCGTATAGATATTTTGGAAAATTATGCCTTTTATAAGTAAATTTTTTTTATCAAAAATCGTGTTCAGAGATATGCATGAAACGCATTGCGCTGTTTTTCATTATTTAAATGTATGCATTTTGTGAGTAAAATCATTCTCTCCAAAAAAGATACCATCAACTTTTCTGGTTATAAAGATTTAGTGTTAGGAATTGTGGCACGTTGCACCGTATAGATTTTTTGGAGCATTCTGCCTTTTAGGAATAAAATATTTTACGTTGTTTCTTATTTTTTAAATTTATGCATTTTGTGAGCCGTCATTCTTTGCAAAAAAGATACCTTTGACTTTTCTCGTTAAAAAATTAGCATTATGTGTTGTCACGTTGCACGATATAGATTTTTTTGAAAATTGTGCTTTTTGGGAATAAAATATCTTTCCAAAAAACTTAGTTTTTATTGCAAAATGTGTGCCGAGTTAGCTTGAACGTATTACCGGTTTTTATTTTTAAATTTATGCATTTTGTGAGCCGTCATTATTTCCAAACAAGATACCTTTGACTTTCTCGTTAAAAAATTAGCGTTAGCTGTTGTGTCACGTTGCACCATATAGATTTTTTTTTAATTGTTCCTTTTGGGAATAAAATATCTTACAAAAAATGCTTAGTATTACTTATCTAAAATCGTGTGCCGAGTTATGCTCTAAAAGCATTACTCGGTTTTTTATTTTTTAAATTATGCATTTGTGAGCAAAATCATTCTTTCCAAAAAAGATACTTTCGAATCTTCTCGTTATAAGAAATTAGTGTTAGGAGTTGTGCCACGTTGCACCGTATAGATTTTGGGAAAATTGTGCCTTTTAGGAATAAAACATTTTCCAGAAAAGGCTTAGTATTTTTTATCAAAAATCGTGTGCCGAGATATGCTTGAAACGTGTTGCGCATTTTGTGATTAAATTCTTTCTTTCCAAAACCAAAAAAATACCATCGACTTTTCTCGTTATAAAGATTTAGTGTTAGGAGTTGTGCCACGTTGCACTGTATAGATGTTTTGGAGCATTCTGCCTTTTATTTTCCAAAAAAAGCTTAGTATTTTTTGTTGTAAAAAAGCGTATGCTGAGTTATACTTGAAACGCTTTACGTTGTTTCTTAATTTTTTAATTTATGCATTTTGCGAGCAAAATCATTCTTTCCAAAAAATAACTTTGTTTTCTTGTTGCAAAAATTAGTGTTAGGAATTGTGCCACGTTGCGCTGTATAATTTTTTTTTCTAAAATTGTGCATTTTAGGAATAAAATATTTTCCAAAAAGAACTTATTTTTTTATTGCAAAAAATTGTGTGCCGTGTTAGGCTTGGAACGTATTACGCTGTTTTTTATTTTTTAAATTTATGCATTTTGTGAGCCGTCATTCTTTCCAAACAAGATACCTTTGACTTTCTCGTTAAAAATTAGCGTTAGCTGTTGTGTCACGTTGCACCATATAGATTTTTTTAATTGTGCCTTTTGGGAATAAAATATTTTAAAAAAGAATGCTTAGTATTTTTTATCTACAATCGTGTGCCGAGTTATGCTCTAAAAGCATTACTCGGTTTTTTATTTATTATGACATTTTGTGAGCAAAATCATTCTTTCCAAAAAAGATACCTTCGAATCTTCTCGTTATAAGAAAGTAGTGTTAGTTGTGCCACGTTGCACCGTATAGATTTTTTGGAAAATTTTGCCTTTTAGGAATAAAAGATTTTCCAAAAAAGGCTTAGTATTTTTTATCAAAAATCGTGTGCCGAGATATGCTTGAAACGCATTGCGCATTTTGTGATTAAACTTTTCTCGTTACAAAAATTTAGTGTTAGGAGTTGTGCCACGTTGCGCCGTATAGATTTCTTGGAAAATTGTGCCATTTAGAAATAAAATATTTTCCAAAAAAGCTTAGTATTTTTTGTTGTAAATAAAGCGTGTGCTGAGTTATGCTTAAAACTCAGTGCGGTGTCTTTTTATTTTTTAAATTTCTTCATTTTGCGAGCAAAATAATTCTTTCCAAGACTTTTTTGTTATAAAAACTAACGTTAGGAATTGAGCCATAGTACGCCGTATATATTTTTTGTAAAATTGTGCATTTTAGGAATAAAATATCTTCCAAAAAGAACTTAATATTTTTTTATTAATTTTATGAAATACCTAAATAAAATAAAAAGTTTACCTGGAGTAGGATTTGAACCTACGACCTGTACTTTGCTAGAGTACCGCGCTATCGAGATTCAAGCCCCAATCGATGTAAATTTTGTCTTTATGTATGTAGAACTGATGTAAATTTTAAATATAATAAATTAATATTTTTTTGTTGTAAAAAATTGTGTGCCGAGTTATACTTGGAACGCATTATGCTGTTTCTTATTTTTTAAATTTATGCATTTTGTGAGCAGTCGTTCTTTCAAAAAAGATACCTTCGCTTATCTCGTTATACACAATTAGTGTTAGGAGTTATGCCATGATGTGGGGTATAGATTTAAAAAATATTTTCCAAAATAAGCTTAGTATTTTTTATGGAAAATCGTGTATCGAATTATGCTTGAAACGCATTACGCTGTTTTTCATTATTTAAATTTATGCATTTTGTGAGTTAAGCCATTCTTTAGCAAAAAGATACCTTTGACTTTTCTCGTTAAGAAAATTAGCGTTAGGTGCTGTGCCACGTTGCGCCGTATAGATATTTTGAAAATTATTCCTTTTAGGAATAAAATATTTTCCAAAAAATGTTTAGTATTTTTTTATCTAAAATCGTGTGCCGAGTTATGCTTGTAATTTTTTTAATTTATGCATTTTGTGAGCAAAATTTTACTTTCCAAAAAAGATACCTTGGACTTTTTTCGTTTTTAAAAATTAGGATTTGCGACGTATAGATTTTTTGAAAACTGTGCATTTTAGGAACAGTATATTTTCCATACAATTGCCTCTCGAGTATTCTTGAAACGTATTAAGCTATTTTTTATTTTTGAAAATTTTTCTCATGGAAAATAATTCGTGTACGGGCGTGCACTCGAAATGTATTGCGTTGTGCTGTACAAATTTTATTATTTTTTGAAAATTGTGCATTATATGGACAAAACATTTCTGAAGTTCCTTTTCAGATAAAAATGATTATGTGCAAAATTGTGTTCGAAATGTGTTACGTTGTGCTGTGTAGATGTCTTTTAATTTTTTCAAAAATTTGAATTTTATGAAAATAAGTTTTTTCTTTAGTATACTGAGTTGAGCTCGGTGTGTTATGTTGTCCTGCTCGGCTTTTTTTTATTTTTTGACATTTGTGCATTGTTGGTTATAAAAAAAACCAATTCGTGTACGGGAACTGCACTCGAAATACGCTACAATTTTTTATTTTTTGGAAATTGTGGATTTTATGGAGAAAACATTTTCCAAAAAAATATAGCCCAGTTTTAGTTAAAATTGGATGCTTTGCACTATGCTGGAAAAGTATTAACTAGTGTTCCACAAATGTTTTACTTTTTAAAATTATGCATTTCATGAAAAAATTTTTTTTCAAAAATAACTGCTTTTTTCTATTGTCATAGGTAGTTTAGTATAGTTTTAGTTATAAAAATTACTCTAAAGTATGTTACATATGTTTTCAAAATTATTTTTAATTTTCTGTTCATTACAAAAACAATTGGTGCACTGAATTGTGATCATACCGTGTTTAAAGATAGTTCAGCTACGCAGCATGGTGATTAAAATGTGTTATGTTATGCCGCAAAAAGATAACCTCGGTTCTTGTCGTTATAAAAAATTTGTGTGGGGAGTTGTATTACGTTGTGCTCTACAGATTTTTTTTCAAAATTGTTCATTTTAAGAATTTTTTTTGTAAAAAGGTAGTCTAGTGTTCTTTCGTTATAAAGAACTGTGTGCCAATTATACTTAAAACGCGTGTTACGAATAAAATTTTTTTTTCCAAAGTAAAAAGCTTACCTTTTTTGTTACAAAAAGTAATTTGTGTGTGAGAGTTGGATTCCAAATGCTCTACAATTTTTTTTAAGTTAGGCATTTTATAAACGGTCTTGTTTTAAACATAGGCTATCATTTTCTAGATATGTCACGTGTGGTTGAAATTTGCCGCAGATTCTTTTTTCGAATATTAAATGTTAAATTCCAGGAGAAAATTCTTTGCTTTGTTGTTTTAGATTATTGAAATTTTAGGTATATTCGAGTATAAGTTTAGGAAGGACTAATTTAGTTACAAACTATTACTTTATTTGGCGAGGTTTGGGTTTATTGCAAATTGGAGTAGGATATAGTACTAAGTTTTGTATAAATGGCATATATATTTTTTGGTTTGTTTGTTTGTAAATAGATTGAAGTTTATAAATTACGGTTGTTTATACGTGTTGGTGAGAGTAAAATAGTAAAAGGAATGTTATGTAAGAGTTTAATATTTTTTGTAAATAGTAGATGATTATATTTTTAAGTAATCGCTAATTTATAGTTTAGCTTGAGTTGAAATTTGCTTCTATTGTAGTTTAATTAAATGTTACTTCACGAAAGCGTAGTTTTGCAGATTTAGAATTTAGGCGAATCATAAATTAGTGTAAGCAGACAATAATGGTGGTTTTTATAATACGTTAGTTATTCTGATGGTGCAAATGAATGCTAGTGACATATTTTCCAGTTCGTGTTCCCGAAAATTTTCTCGTTTTTACCGCGCTTACGGTTTGAAGGAATTGCTTTTCTTATGATTGGTGGCATGAAATGTAAGATGGCGAAATCTGTTAAATTCCTAAGAACAGTTGGAGTTGAGGTTTCGATGGTGAAAGTTGAAGTAGAAAACAATTAAGATGTAGTTACGAATTGTGATTGTGGGGACCATCGGAGTCACAGCGTCATTATGGTTAAGTGAAGCGCTTCGTAATTGATCAAAAAATAAAAGCGTCTTCTTAATCTGTATTTAACCGACGACGACGCCGAGGGATGTAGCGTACTTTATTAATTTGTGCAAAAAACTTTCTCGAATTTATTGATCTGGATTTATTGAAATTATAGACATTATCACGGGGGATTTATGAGTGTAATAGAAAAGTATCACGTGCAATATTTTCTTTTGGGGTGAAATTTAAAAAGCCAGTTTGTTACGTGTTTAATAATTTATATAAGGTTATTTAAAAAGAATGTTCCCACTCAGGATTGTGTTAAATTTGTGTTTGTGCGATATTGATCATAAAAGTTGTTAGCTGCTTGTAGGAATTTGGACTAGAACAATGGAAATTGCGGAAGGGCGCTGGTAACATTGTTTTCTTTGCTTTGTATATTAATATGTTTGTTCAATAATGTGTAATTTTTCAAAGTTTTATTAACAATGTCGAAACCTGCAGTAGATAATATTATTTATTATATAATTCATATATATATATATAATATATATATATATATATATATATATATATATATATATATATATATAATATATATATATATATATATATATATTGTGATGTTATAAGAAAAAGAAGTAATTAATATTATTACTGCTTGACATTAGCGACAGTGCTGAATAGGTGACGCAGCTTTATTTTTTTAGGTGTTAGGTATTTTTTGTTTTGTCGAATTATGTCCCGTGGCCAAGGGGAATGTTTCTTGATTGTACTTGCCCTTTGTGTACATTTTTTTAAGCTCCTTTTAATTGTATTTTAGATATTTGTAGCGTAATTTTTTTGGCGTTTATTACACCAAATTAAAAGCAATCGAGTATATTTTGAGTTGCGTTGAAATTCCACTTACTCCAAAGTAAGGCTAAAAGATCATGTTTTTATATATTTTAGACCATAATATGTAACCATTCGAGGCAAATAGGTTCATCATGGATAAATCGAGTATAATTTGAGATGCTTTGAAATATATGTATTTCAAATCAAGGCTTATTTACGTACCAGTGTTTAAAGATCATATTAATTTTTATATTTATTATACTATAATCTGTAGGGATACGTAGCGAAGTCTATTGTTTGTAATGGAAAGCTTTTAAAGTTGGATAATACCCTATTGGATCTTTTCAAAGTAGAATTGGATGTTATCATATTAAATAACTCCTACATACCAGGAATAGATAATTTGAAAGCAGTCTGTTCCAATAAAATTAAAAATATTAAAAATATTATTCCTTCAGGCCAATTTAACAATCACACGTTGAATGCCATCCAATCTACTTTGAAAAGAGAACAACTTATATGTATAAAAGCGGATAAAGGCAATGCTCTGGTGATTATGGACAAAAAAGATTATTTAGACAAGGTTAAAGAATTCTTAAACTCTAACGATTTTTCCTTGTCTAAGATTATTTTTCAATCATTCAGTAATAAAGTCAGAAAATTTATATCAGACAATAAAGAGATCTTATTAACGGAATTTAAAGTCAAGTACTATAACCTAATTCTGATGAACCCGGTTTTCCCTAGGTTGTATGCGTTACCGAAAATACACAAACCGAACTTACTAATGAGACCTATTGTTTCATTTACGAACACACTTGTTTCAAAACTTTCGGGATGGCTTAATCAAATTTTACGTTCTTGCTTAGATTTTCAATTTTCTTACGCTATAAAAAATTCTTCAGAATTAGCTAACAATTTAACCAACTTTAATATAGAACAACATTTCACACTACTCTCTTTCGATATCGTGAACCTTTTTCCGAGTGTACCTTTCGAAGACTGCTTACAAATTATCGATGCTTATCTATATAACTCTAATATTCCTAATCATTGTTGTGTGTTCCTTAGAGACTGTCTCAAACTGTGCCATAGCCAAAATTTCTTTAAATTTGATAACAATAACTATAATCAACTGTCAGGTTTACCTATGGGCAGTAACCTTTCATCTTTGCTGGCAGAACTTTTCCTTTCCTCTCTAGAATCCAATAATATTTTCAAGAACAATATGATAAATAAACACTTTAAATTATACAGAAGATACGTAGATGATATTTTGTGGTGTTCGATGGGAATACACAAGATATTCAAATTGCTTTGAATTTCTAAATAATTTACATCCTCGGATAGAATTCACCTTGGAAAAAGAAAGGAGTCGAATTTTAAATTTTATGGATTTAAAAATAACCAGGTTGAAGGATAGGTTGGACATAGACATTCACAGGAAACCCACTACTACCGATCATGTCATACCTTATAATTCTTTCCATTCTCATACAGATCAATTATCAGCTTTCAGGTTTTCTTTCACAGACTTTTCAACCTTCCTTTAGGGAAAAAATTTTAAAAAGAACTTAATATCATTTTGAAATAGCACATAGAAATGAATTTCCGTTGCACATAATTAAAACCTTTACAATAAGTACAAGAAAATCTTCCACACTAGACATCACACCATCTCACCACAATTGATGACAAGGATTCAAAAAGTTTGTTTCATTGCCTACATTGGTCCCTCTTCATACTTTTACAAAAATCTTTTTAAACAACATAACATACACATTTCATTTAATTCAAAGCAGAATTTAAAAACTAGGTTGGTACATACGAAGGATAAAATAGATAAGCTTGATAAATCCGGCGTATATAAACTTCATTGCGGTTCTTGTGAAGCGTTTTACATCAGTCAAACTGGTCGTAAATTTAAAACGAGACTTTCCGAGCATTACAAATGCATCATGAATAACAATATAGGTACAAAATCTTCCTTTGCGAATCATATTTTGGAATCGGACATTCTTTTGACCCTAATTATAACTTCGACGTTCTTCACATCTGCGATAAAGGTCGAAATTGGATGTTTTAGAGAATAAAGAAATCATTCAACAATTTGATCTTAACCCAGATTTCTCCTTAAACGAAATACTTAACTTGAATAGGAATTTGTTGGCTCTCAGCTGATTCCATTTGAATTCGACTTACCTTGTACCTGTCAATACTTAAGGTTGGTATTGATTCAGTTATTTTGGTTACCAATCCCCCCTTTTTTAGGAATACTTCTCTTCAGAATATTTGTTAACTTAAAGACAAAGGAGCCTTCAGCTCTTTGTGCCTTCTGTTTACCAGGATGATTAATTCAAGTTATCCTTTATCTTTCAAATTTTAATTGTCATATAAATTTAATAATGTACTTCGGTTCGATATTTTGTAAGTATATTTAATCTTGTCTACAATTACAATTTGTTTTTCTAGCAAAAAAAAAAATTTTTTTAAATCATTACTATGACTACAGCAGTATAGCCTCTTATTCTACCGAATTAGATTTTAAGTAGGTATTCTTGATATTGTCAACTCTTACTTAGTTAAGTTATTATTTTTAGTGCCTGATGATGACAATGTATTAATCTTGTCGAAACATGTCGCCTCTCTTTTATATCAAGTTATTTTCATAAAAGTAATTTGACTCTTATGCTTGTTCTGAAATAATTAAAAACAGAATTTCATGGGGAAGGTTTTGAGTTTTATTAGCATCGATTAAAGAGTAATAGAGTCTGAAAACTTAAGGACTGAGCAATTCATACTTACAATAGGAAATTATCGATCTTTTTTGGCGGACACAAGGCAACACTGAGTTTTGTCAGCATTAAATTAAACTAGATTATTTCTTCCCCATTCGAGAATACGTTGAATGTCTTTGTTGATTGAATTTACCATTTCAACTTTAGTTTCTTGATTTGACATAGAAGGTGGATTATCACTATGAGTAGACTGAGATGAACTACAGTGAAGAGTGCTATCGTCAGCAAAGCAATGGATGAGGTTAGTTGTTGAAGAAATAAGGTCATTTATGTACAGTATAAAAAGTGTAGGCGCTATAACGAATCCCTGTGGTACGCCCGCGTTAATGCTAACTTCTTTTGAAAAAAATCCATCAACTACGACACTATTCGTCTTTTATCAAGGAAACTAGAAACCCAGTTGATGAGCGTATAATTTAACCCAGACTAGGTGAGTTTGGCAAGTAAACACTTATGCCAAACTTGGTCAAATGCCTTTGAAACATCTAAAGCGACTACAACTGTTTCACCGGTCTGCTCTACTGTATTGTTCCAAACTTGGGTCACATATGAAAGAAAATCACCTGTTGAACGACTTTGCCTAAACCCATATTGGTGGACACTAAGGAGTTTTTTAGTTTCAAGAAACGTGAGCAGTTGCTCATTGATGGCTTTTTCCATGATTTTAGACAAAATGGAAGTGATGGAAATTGGTCGGTAGTTTGAGGGATCGGTCTTATCGCCTTTTGGGGAATAGGTTGAACATTTGCTAACTTCCTTGATGAAGGGAATTCCCCAGAAGACATAGAGGTCGTATAGAGTTTAGATAGGACTGGTACTAGTTCGGGAGAACATTTCTTTAAGGCAATAGCTGGGATACCGTCTGGGCCAGTCGCCTTATTGAGATCAAGCCTACTGATGATCGATTCCAAGAGCTTGTACCGAAAATGAATTGGTTCCGAAGCGTATGGAGAAGAGTTGACTAGGGGCACATCTTTTCCAGAATCATTGAGACACAAGTTTGATGCAAACAAATCTACAAAAACATTGGCTTTGTCTACAGAATCAGCAACTACCGATCCGTCAATAGATGTCAGGAAATGAAGATGTTCCAAAGTTTTTACTAATGGCTTTAGCTAAAGACCAAAATTTAAAATTGTTTTTTCCAAAGTAAAAAGCTTACCTTTTTTGTTATAAAAAGTAATTTGTGTGTGGGAGTTGCATTCCAAATGCTCTACAATTTTTTTTAAGTTAGGCATTTTATAAACGGTCTTGTTTTAAACATAGGCTATCATTTTCTAGATATGTCACGTGTGGTTGAAATTTGCCGCAGATTCTTTTTTCGAATATTAAATGTTAAATTCCAGGAGAAAATTCTTTGCTTTGTTGTTTTAGATTATTGAAATTTTAGGTATATTCGAGTATAAGTTTAGGAAGGACTAATTTAGTTACAAACTATTACTTTATTTGGCGAGGTTTGGGTTTATTGCAAATTGGAGTAGGATGTAGTACCCAGTTTTGTATAAATGGCATATATATTTTTTGAATTGTTTGTTTGTAAATAGATTGAAGTTTATAAATCACGGTTGTTTACACGCGTTGGTGAGAGTAAAATAGTAAAAGGAATGTAAGATTTTAATATTTTTTGTAAATAGTAGATGATTTTATTTTTAAGTAATCGCTAATTTATTGTTTAGCTTGAGTTGAAATTGCTTCTTTGTAGTTAAAATGACTTCACGAAAGCGTAGTTTTGCAGATTTAGAATTTAGGCGAATGATAAATTAGTATAAGCAGACAATAATGGTGGTTTTTATAATACGTTAGTTATCCTGGTGGTGCAAATTAATGCTAGTGACGTATTTTTCAGTTCATGTTCCCGAAAATTTTCTCCTTTTTACCGCTTTTACGGTTTGAAGCAATTGCTTTTTTTTGTGATTGGTGGCATGAAATGTAAGATGTGCGAAATCCGTTAAATTCGTAAGAACAGTTGGAGTTGAGGTTTCGATCGTGAAAGTTGAAGTAGAAAACAATTAAGATGTAGTTACGAATCGTGATTGTGGTGGGCATCGGCGTCGCGGCGTCATTATGGTTAAGTGAAGCGCTTCGTAGTTTGCTCGGGGTTGCACAATATCGGTGCTATGCAGCAGTTCGCTTTTTATCGTTTACCGTCTTATTGCGGGTTCCATAAGTGAAGTCGAGGATTTCCAATTTAGCCTCGGGTTGATCAGAAAAATAAAAGCGTCTTCTTAATCTGTATTTAACCGACGACGGCGCCGAGGGATACAGCGTACTTTATCAATTTGCGCAAAAAACTTTCTCGAATTTATTGATCTGGATTTATTGAAATTATAGACATTATTACGGGCGATTTATGAGTGTAATAGAAAAGTATCACGTGCAATATTTTCTTTTGGGGTGAAATTTAAAAAGCCAGTTTGTTACGTGTTTAATAATGTATATAAGGTTATTTAAAAGAATGTTCCCACTCAGGATTGTGTTAAATTTGTGTTTGTGCGATATTGATTATAAAAGTTGTTAGCTGATTGTAGGAATTTGGACTAGAATAATGGAAATTGCGGAAGGGCGCTGGTAACACTGCTTTCTTTGCTTTGTATATTAATATGTTTGGTGTGATTTCAAAGTTTTATTCATTTATTCAATGTAGAAACCTGCAGTAGATAATATTTTTAATATATATATATATATATATATATATATATATATATATATATATATATATATAGGTGATGTTTACGCAAGAAAGAAGAAGTAACTAATATTACTACTGCTTGACATTAGCGACAGCGCTGAATAGGTGACGCAGATTAATTTTTAGGTGTTAGGTATTTTTTGTTTTGTCGAAGTACGTCCCGTAAGGGAATGTTTCTTGATTGTATTTGCCCTTTGTATACATTTTTAAAGCTCCTTTTAATTGTACTTGAGATATTTGTAGTGTAATTTTTTGGGCGTTTATTACACCAAATTAAAGGACGCTGAGTTTATTTCGACAAATTTTGAAGTTACCGAAATTAAAGCTATTAACATTCAGAAATGTAAAGTAAGTTTTGATGATTTCTTTTGATAAATTTGAAATGTTTATTAATTCAAAGCAAGTTTTATTTACGTACCAATATTAAAAGACTATGTTACTTATTAGAGAATAATCTGTAACCACTGCTGGTCGAGCGTATGGAGGTTTGCAAATGAGTGCACTCAACAGTGTTTTAGTGTTTGAAATGAAATTTCCTTAAATTTGGGGTAAATGTCATCAATTTTTTGCAGACCTCGCTTCGTTCGCCCTAAAAAACGTTTAGATGTTCAGCTTCATTCTGGACCAATCGAGTACATTTTGAGTTGCGTTGAAATTCCACGTACTCCAAAGTAAGGCTAAAAGATCATGTTTTTATATATTTTAGACCATAATATGTAACGAGGCGGAGTGTAGCGAGGTCTGCAAATAGGTTCATCATGGATAAATCGAGTATAATTTGAGATGCTTTGAAATATATGTGTTTCAAATCAAGGCTTATTTACGTACCAGTGTTTAAAGATCATATTAATTTTTATATTTATTATACTATACTCTGTAACCATTCTAGGGCATACGTAGCGAAGTCTATTGTTTGTAATGGAAAGCTTTTAAATTTGGGGCAAATATGCTTGTTTTGCCGACCTCACGTCGCTCGTGCTTTGAGGATAAATCGAGTATATTTCGAGTTGCGTTCATATTTCATGTACTTCAAAGCAGGTTTATCTATGCACTAGTATGTACTATCTTTTTTTTTATGTTTCTCAGACTATAATACTTAACCATTGCGGCCGAGCGTAGTGGGGTCTGCAAATTATTGTTCTCAAGAGTGTTTTACTATTTGTAATCGACTGGATAAATCAAGTATATTTTGAGTTGCGTTCAAATTCCTTATGATTCAAAGCAAAATTTATTTATGCATTTAAAGATGAAGTTATTTTTATATTTATCAGGCTTCTCGTCTGTAACTATTTCAGACCGATTGCAGCGAGGTCTGCAATTGATTGTCCTCAACAGTATTTTACTGTTTGTAGTGGAATGCCTTTATATTTGGGGTAAATATAATACGGTTTTTTTCAGACCTCGCAAATACTTCTTCCTGTATAACATTATAACGCTTACTTATGTGCCACTGTGTACATGTAATATTTTTTTCTTTTCTAAGATTATAATCTTTAACCATTACAAAATATCATTCGTTTTGTTACAGACTTCGCCCCGCTTAACAAGAATTGCATAGAACCGAGATGTTAGTAGTAACTCTAAATTTATAAGTTTTATTAAAACATGTTTGGTATTTTTTTAATTATTATGACTACAGACCTACACACAGACTGACAGACATGTACGAACATCATATTGAAAATGGTCCAGGTTGTTTAAAAATAATCAAAATGTGTAAAACCACCGAACACCGGAACATTGAAAACCATGCTGGAAAATATCGAATTGAGCCCTGTGTTTTTTGGAGCATTTCTAGTGCTTTCTGTTTTGTGACTAAATTAATCGTTATTTTTCGAAGATGCGCTAGGCTTAAAGTTTATAAATGGTGATAAAGTATTCGGGAACTGAAACTATGAATCAGCTGATTGAAGAAGGACGGTATATGTAGGTGGTTAATCTGATTTCCCAAAGAGGGTAATTATTATAGAAATGTGTAATATTTGGCGCCCAAACCAGGGTTCGAATGGGCGCTATCAAATTACTATTATTTGAGTACACCTCGTAATTGCATATTTTCATGGTCACGCCTTTTAATTACTTCTATTATTTTATTGCCTACGCATTGAGTTTAATTGACATAATAAAATAAAAGTAATTCAAATACATATCGAGATCCCGGTTTTAATTCGATTCGAAATAATAACTAGTAAATAAAGTAGGGTGCGTTCACATCGGTTTGTAATCAATATTTTAATAGCGTGGGAAAGATCGAAGAAACTTCCAGTATTACGCTCCGTGTGCAATAGCCGTATAATAGAAGTCAGTCGTGAGTAATAGCCCAAACAAAGATTGCTCCTAGCCTGAATCGTTACATTAATCTATAAATAATTGCAGCCATTACTGGTCACTATTTCTTTAAGCGGTTATAACATAATTCATAAAACAATTAGAAAAAGTTCATGGTTTTCGTGTCTTCTCGTTAACGACATACACTATTGACACATATAACCTTCGCAAAATTTTCAAAAACAAAATCCCACGTACGCCATATTTGATTAATTTTTTGATCATAAATTATATTAAGATTAATCGCGATTCTAATCTTAGCTACTGTTTTTTGATAAATCAACATTCGATTGTATTACACAATAATAATAGAGCGGTGTAATTTTAATCTACTTTTATTTTTTGGTCGTGCTAAGGTTGAGGTTATGTTGTCGCAAATATAGGTTAACTATTTGAACGCATTTATAACCTTCGTTTTGTAGTTGTCCAGCTTTGCTTTGAATACATAAATTACAACATCGATTACCGTCGATTAGCTTAAAGTAAAGTAACAAAAGCGAGGTTAATGATATTGCCAACGAAATTTAACTAATGATGTGCAAAAGTTACGATTACTTTCTCTTCCGTAATTTTAGTTTGCCGAAAAAATGATTCCTTTATCTATACCGTTTTAGTAATTGCATCACTGACTGGACAACGTACTTCCGTTTCATTAATGCTTTTTTCCAAAGAACTGTTTCTAGATTTAACCATGCAAAGAGATACTGTTTTTAGAGCATTTAACTAATGTTTCCCGTTACCGCATCCCTTTAACAATTGTAATTAGTTAAACGTGACGCAAAACAAATGCAATATCAACGCATTCTGGGGATACCATTTGATTAATACATTTTACTGGATTACAAATTGGAACTAAACTGAATAAAAGGTTTCGATTCATTATGTCTCTTAGATGTTCAATGATAGACAGGTCTGGACGTCAAGGTGATCAAGACGAAAAGTTTGCGTGAAGTCCTTCAAAAAGAAGTCCGGAAATTATTGCGATATCACACGTAAAAAGCCTATCTGTACTATATGGTAGGTAATATTGTATAGAATAACGTAGCACAGCCCTTCTCATATCTTTTGTTGCCTTTTCAGTGTTCTCCATGATTCTATTATCTAGTGTTGAGAACCGTCCCTTAAATTGGGGGTAAATATTATCTATTCTTTTTAAACGTTGTATATCTAAGCAAAACTTTTTTATACAGGGTGAGTCATTAGTGCGCCATCGGAAGATCCTGGGTTTATTATTAAAAATAAAAAAAATGTTATAGCGCCGATCTATATCAGACTTAGATGTGCATCGAATAAAAATAGTTTCATCCCTATAGGGTGTTCCATAATTGCAGGACCGGACTCAGCTTTGTTTTGTTAAATGGAACCCTATATTTATTTAATTTTGTTATTATTATTTGTCTTGTTGAATGCTAAAAAACGGTACTTCGTTTTTAAATTTATTTTTTCTTTAAAAAAGTGAAAAAAGTGAAAATACTTAAATTGTTCTGACGACTTTAATATTAACAGTAGAAATGTAAGGTTTGGCAGACGGGTAAACAAGACCTTGCTCTATCTTTTGACCTTCATACTTCCTGATTACACTATACTGGGTGTTTACAAAATATGGTCAATTTGTGCAAACTTGAAATGACCATAATTTTTGTTTTTTAATGGAACGCCCTGTATTTTATCATGTCATCGTGTTCTGTTTTTAATTCTCTTATTTTTTTACTAAGCATGTAATATACCTAACGTTACGCGTTCTCGAAATATTTAAGATTTGTTGCAAAATTAATAAAATAATCATGACTTTTGCTTTGAATATTTACAAATCGTAAATGTCTTGTTGACAATATGGTCCAATAAACAGTAATGGACAAAGGTTTACTTCTTATTCGAGTTTTTAAAATCATAATTTTATAATATGGCAATGAGTGTAAAAAGGGCATCCAGTAGGGCTGCGATTTATAATTACTGACGTTTGACTTAAATGTCATTCACTAGTTCCTCGGTTTAGTGTGAAAAATGAAATTTTCACAAGATGAATGTATTGACATGGTCTACGCTTTGGGCGAAGGTGAAAGAAATTCATTTCTTGCTTCCATAATTTATCAACAACGATTTCCTGAGCGCAGGCATCCTGATCCAAGGATATTTGAAAAACTCAAAGAAAGATTTGAAAATTAGGAAGTATGAAGGTCAAAAGATAGAGCAGGGTCTTGTTTACCCGTCTGCCAAACCTTACTGTTCTACTGTTAATATTAAAGTCTTCAGAACAATTTAAGTAAAGGTATAAATTTTCACTTTTTTAAAGAAAAAATGCTCTAACTTGGCAACGCCACAAAATAAATTTAAAAACGTTTTTTAGCATTCAACAAGACAAATAATAATAAAATGAAATAAATATAGGGTTCCATTTAACAAAACAAAGCCGAGTCCGGTCTTGCAATTATGTCACACCCTATAGGGATGAAACTATTTTTATTCGATGCACATCTAAGTCTGATATAGATCGGCGCTATAACATTTTTTTTATTTTTAATAATAAAGCCAGGATCTTCCGACGTCGCACTAATGACTCACCCTGTATATCAGTGTTACAAAGTTAGAGAATACGACATGTTTTCTAAATTTTATTAGATTATAATTCTATTGCAGGTCGAACGTAACGGTGTTTTATTGTTTGGGGTGGATTGCGTTTAAATTACGCCTAAATATTATCCCCTTTGTTGCAGACCTCGCTCCACTGGCCCTAGAAGTTACCTCTAGCAATCGAGAAAATAAATTAGTAATCGTTGAGATTGGTAGTCGAATTAGAACTGAATACCACCTGTTTTGTTACAGACCTCGCTTCTTTTAATCTGGAGCAAGACTAATTTATTTATTACAGTACTGCAATACCATAAGATGCGTCATTTCTCATATTAATTAGATTATAATTTGTAACAAATGAACACCCCTACGAATGTTTAATTGTTATGTAATGCACATAAATTAGACAAGAGCGATATTCGTAACAAAATATAACCGGTTTTGTTGCAGACCTCGCACCTCTTTACTTGGGAATACCTCTTGCGGCATTACTCTAAACCGATCGCTCAGATTTTACAGTATCAAATTACCTTAAAATGTGTAATTTTTTCTAAATTTATTAGATTATAATCTGTAACCAACGCAGGCCTAACGTAGGAAGGTATACAATGAACGCCCCAGCGAATATTTAACTGTTTGCCATATAATGCATATTAATTAGAATTAGAGATAAATATCATCCTGTCTTAAACCTCGCTTCTTTTATCCTGAGCTCTTGTGCTATTGCCGAGAGAAATAGTTTTATGTTGCAAACAAATAGGCAGATCACCTTAACTACATTGAGACCACAGTTACAAGTACAGACACAAATATAACCTGTTTGGTTTCAGACCTCGGTTCTCTGCTTGTAAATACAGTATAGCTTCATTTTGGATAAATCGAAAATTGATGTCATACGTCATTTTTTCTAAATTTTATTGGATTATAATCCTCTTGCACGTCGAACGTAGCGAGGTCTGCAAATGATCATCCTCAAAACTGTTTTACTGTTTGGAATAGATTGCGTTTAAATTAGGGGTAAATATTATCCGTTTTGTCGCAGACCTACTGGCCATAGAAGTCACTTCCAGCTTCATAACCCTTTTTTGGACGAATCGAGAATATAAATTAGAAATCTTTGATATTGGTGGTCAAATTAGAGGCGCGTATCACCTGTTTTGCTACAAACCTTGCTTCTCCTAACCTGGAACAAGGCTAATCTATTTATTACAGTACTGCAACACCATAAGACGTCATTTTTCTAAATTTATTAGATTATAATTTGTAACCATTTGTAAAATGTACAAATGAGTGACATTGGTAACCGAATTAGAGGTAAATATCACCTGCTTTTTTGCAGACCTCGCAATTTTTGTCCTGGAAATACTTCTTGTGGCATTGCTCTAAATCGATAACAAGTCTAATTTATTTGTTACCATAATATATCATTTTTCTTAATTGATTAGATTATAATGTATAACCAATGTAGGTCTAATGTAGCGAGGTCTACAAATGAACGCTCCCACGAATGTTTATCTGTTTGCCATGTAATGCAAGAAACGAGTGGTATTACTAACATAACTAGAGGCAAATATCACTTGTTTTGTTGCAGACCTCACACCTGTCGACTTGGAAGTACCTTTTGCGACATTCCTCTCTATTCAGAGCAACACTAATTTCGTTATTACAGTACTGCAGTACTTAAAATGACGGATTTTTAATTATTTGTCATGTAGTGCATCAAGTTGAAATGAGTTATATTACTAACAGAATGAGAGGTAAATATGACCTTTTGATGTAAACCTCGCTCTTCATGGCGGGAAATACTTCTTGCGACATTCCACTAAATGAAGAACAAAACTAATCTATTTATTATAGTACTGCATAGTACCATAAAATATGCCATTTTTTCTAAATTTGTAATTTGTAATCAATGCAAACCTAGCATAACGAGGTCTACAAATGAACTCCCTCACGAATTCTTAACTATTTACCATACATTTACCAGCATATAAATTAGAAATAAGTGATATTAGTAATAAAATTAAAGATAGATTATCACTTGATTCATTTCAGATCTCGTTCTCCTTGACTTGGAAATGCTTCTTTCCGCATTGCTCTAAATCAAGTGCAAGACTAATTTATTTATTATAGTACCGCAATTCCATAAAATGTGTCATTTTTTCTACATTTATTAGATTATAATTTATAACCTACCCAGACCTAACGAACGTTTATCTGTTTGCCATATAATGCATACAAATTAGAAATGAGTGATATTAGTAACAATATAAGGGGCAAATATTAGATAATAATTTGTATCCAATGCAAATTTAGCATCACGAAGTGTACAAATGAACGGTGTCACGAATGCTTAACTGTTCACCATGCAAGGAGTATGATTTAGAAATGAGTGATATTAGTAATAATATTAGGGGTAAATATTACCTGTTTTGTTGCAGACCTCGCTCCTCTTAACCTCGAAATACTTCTTGGGTTATTGCTGCAAAACAAGAGCAAGACTAATTAATTTGCTACATTACTGCAATATCACAAAATGGGTTTTTTTTTCTAAATTTATTAGATTATAATTTGTAACAATGTAGACCTAGCATAGCGAGGCTTGCAAGTAAACGCCCTCGCGAATGCTTAACTATTTGCCATGTTATGCATATAAATTAGAAATTAGTGGGATTACTAACAGAATTAAAGGTAAATATCACCTGTTTTGTTACAGACCTCGTACGTTTTGACTTGGAAGTACTTCTTGCAATATTCCTCTCTTTTCAGAGCAATACTGACTTAGTTATTACAGTGCTGCAATACGATTAAACGTGTCATTTTTTAAATTTATTAGATTATAATTTGTAATCAATGCAGACTTAGCATAGCGAGGTCTACAAATGATACTCCTTACGAATTCTTACGTATTTGTCATATATAATGCATACAAATCAGAAATGAGTTATATTACTAACAGAATTAGAGTTAAATGTGACATGTTTCAATATAGACCTCGTTCTCCTGGATGGGAAATGTTTCTTGCAGCACTAAATCGAGAACAAGACTAATTTAATTATTACTGTACTGCAGTACCATAAATTGTCCTACAAATGAACGCTTAATGAACGAATGCTTAACTATTTATTAGGTAGTGCATATAAATTAGAATAGTAACATTAATACCAAATTAATCCTGTTGACTTGGAAATACTTCTTGCCGTCTCTAAATCAAGTGCAAGACTAATTTATTTATTACAGTACCGTACTACCATAATGGTTCATTTTTCTAAATTTATTAGATTATAATTTGCAACCAACGCAGGTCTAACGTAGAGCTGTACAAATGAACGCCATTACGAATGTTAAACTGTTTGCGATATAATGCATACAAATTAGAAATGAGTGATATTAGTAACAATATTAGGGGCAAACATTACCTCTAGATCAAGTTCAACACTAATTTATTTATTACAGTACCTCCCTGCCATAAAATGTGTTATTTTTCTAAATTTATTAGATTATAATTTGTAACAATGTAGACCTAGCATAGCGAGGTCTACAGATGAACGCTCTCACGAATGCTTAACTATTGGCCATCCAATGTATGTAAATTAGAAATGTGATATTAGTAACAAATTTGCACACATTTGTAGACCTACCAGACCTCGATTTCAAAATATTTCTTGCGACATTGCTCTAAATCGAGTGCAAGACTAATTTTTTTGTTGTAGCACCGCACTACCAATGTAACCAATGTAGGCCTAACGTAGCGCTATCTACAAATGAACGCACTAACGAATGTTTAACTGTGCCATACAATGCATATAAATTAGAAATGAGTAGTATTAGAATTATACATATATACCATCTTATTGCAGCCTTTGCTTCATTTGTCCTGGAAACACGTCTTGCAGTATTGTTCGAGAGCAATAAAATTCTGTTTTCAAATAAATAGGCAGATCAACTCAACTAATTTGAGACCACAGTTACAAAACGCTTACAATGCAGAAGTAAATATTACCTGGTATCTTTCAGGCCTCGGTACTCTGCTTGCAATATCAACGTTACACGACCAGATAATAGTATTTTTTTCTAGATAGAGGTCTGAAAATGATCGCACTGTAGAGTGTATACCTGTTTGTTATAGAATACACAATAATTAGTAATTAGTGATATTAGTGATATAATTAGCCTTGTTGCAAACATCGCTCCTTTTGATCTCGAAATACGTCTTGAAACTGTAACCTGAAACCATTGAATACCGAAAGTAGCGAGGCTTGAAAATGATCGTTCTTAAAAGTATTTTCTGTTTGTCATGGATTGCATATAAATTATAAATGAGTGATATTAGTGATAGGATTAAAGGATTAAACCTGTTTAGTTTTAGGCCTCAGTCCTCTGCTTGTAAATCAGCATTGCTCCATTTAGGACAAAGCGATTGTATCTTTGGGTTCGTTCAAAATAGATGTGTATTACAGCAAAACGAATGTATTGTTAAGTGTTACAAGATCAGAGAATATGTATTTTGATCTAGATTTATTTAATTATAATTCCATCAGGACCAGTCAACCGAGGTCTAAAAATGATCCTTCTCTGTAGTGTTAAACTGTTTGTTATAAAATGCATAATAATTAGAAATGAGTGATATTATTAATAGAATTAAATGTGCTGCAGGCCTTGCTCAATTTGATCTGGAAATATTTCTTACGGTATTGTTCTAAAACGGAGCATTTTGGATAAAGCAAAACGTTGTATTTTGGTTTTCATTGAAAATTCATGTACATCAAAGCAAAGCCTATTTATATATGTGCTACAATACCAGAGAAAGTGTTTTATCTAAATTTGCTAGATTAGTTCCACTGAAAGTCGACCATAGCGAGGTCTGCAAATGGTCATCCTTAAACTTGTTTTTGTGTCCGTCATGAAATGCATTTAAATTAGAAATGAGTGGTGTTAGTTGGTGAATTTGGATTATCACCCGTTTTGTTGTAGTTCTCACCCTTCTTGGCCTCTTCAGATATCTCTCTAAAACGAGAAGAAAATTAATGTATTTATTAGTCTTGCAACGCTATAAAGTATCATTCTACGGTTATTAGAGTATAATTTGTAACTATTATAAGTCAAGCTTAGCAAGGTCTGCATTGACTTTGATTTCAAACAGTATAGTTCCGCTTTTCCTGCCGATTATTCAAGCTAAAACTCCATTTTGGACAAATTGAGTGTATTTTTTTGGGTTTCGTTGAGTCCGTATAGCTTAAAGCAAGGCTTATTGATGTTATCAGTATTACAAGCCTTGTTTATGCCTCGCTTATTAGACCATAGTTTGTAATTATTGCAGCCCGAGCGAACGAGGTCTGGGAATGATCTTCCTCATCAGTATTTTACTGTTAATCACGGAATGAATATAAAATGGGAGATTTAAAGGTATATAGCACCTGTTTTCTTACAGACCTCGGACCTCTGCTTGCAAATGCTTTTAACAGTTTATCCTCACTGTAGATAATGGGATTGTATTTGAGATTTCGTTGAGAATTATGGGCAAATATCATCCGTCCTCTTACAGACCTCGCTCCGCTCGACCTGCATATATTTCTAGCTGTACAGCTCCATTTTGGATAAATCGAGTGTATTTCAAAGCAAGGCTTACTTATGTATGAGTATTGCAAGTCAATGTTTTATATTTGTAACCATTTGTAACCATTCGAGGAAAATATCACCTGTTTCGTTGCAGAGCTCAGTCCCCTATGCTTGCAAATACTTCTAACAGGATAGTTTTAATTTGGTTAAAGCGATTGTGTTTTAGGTTTCGTTGAATATTCATGTAAAGCAAAGTAAGACTAATTTACATATCAGCGTTACAACAGAAGGTTTTTTAATTTATTAGATTGATTCCATTTCAGGTCGATTGAAACGAGGTATACAGATGATTCTTCTCAAATTGTGTTACTAAAGTTGAGCGTTTTAATAAGTCATATTAGTAATAGAATTTGGGATAAATATGTTCTGTCTTGTTATAGACCTTACTTGTCTTGACCTGGACATTCTTCTTGCGGTATTGCTCCAAGGTAAGAATAAAACAGCGTTGCAATATCTTAATATACGTCATTTGGTACATATTTATTAGGCTATAATTTGTAGCTACTGAAAGCCGTACATAGAGAGGTCTGCAAATAATCATGTACACCGGTTTTTTACAGTTTTCCGTGGGATGCGTATAAATTAAAAATAGTGATATAGGTAACAGAATTAGAGCTAAATATACTTGTTTTGTTACAGACCTCGGTTTCCTTTATTTGCAGATACTTTTAACGATATATCTGTCTGATAATGATTCTAATGTAGATCGAGCGCAGCAGTATTTTACTGCTTGCTATGGAATGCTTTTGAATTAGGGATAATTATCATTTATTTTGTCGCAGACCTCACTGCTTTATAGCTCCATTTAGTCGAATGTTTGGTTGAAGGTCCATGTACTGTAAAGCAAGGCTTATTTATGTATCAGTGATATTATTTTTCCTACATTAATTAGATTATAATTTCATTGTACATCTAGTGTACCGAGGTCTGCAAATGATTCGTTTCTTGCTATTAAAGTCACATGCGTATAAATTGAAAATAAATGATATTACTAATAGAATTTCTTCGCTAGCGAGGTCTGTAAGGAATAGTCCTAATTTTACTTGTTGCCGTGGAGGTTACACGTATATAATTTAATAAATAATGATATTAGCAGTAGAATTTTAGGGTGAGCGAAATGAGGTCAGCATACATATTAAAGGTAACAAAACGTAAACTATAAGGTGCTATAAAATTGCGTTTCCCAAATAACTACATTTATGCCCCTGTTGCTTGTTATTTTTTTGAGAGTGAAACTCAAAATTTATCTTACTGTTTCAACTCATTCTGTTTTTTTGCAGACCTTGCTTTTAGAGGAGTTACCATTGTAACAGAGTTAGTGACCTTTGGGTTTCATGGAAGGTCAATATCAGAAAAATTTTAATTTATCAGTATTGCAAAACAATAATGTTATTTATTATACACTTATCAGACTTCAATCGCAGGTGAAGCGGAGCGAGGTTTTTTAAAGATGATCATCAAAAGTGTTTTCCATAGTAGAAGGAGGGGCAAATATCAGAACTTTTAGGATGAGTGAAGTGAGGTCTGCATACATATTAAATACGATTAAAAGTGAAACTTAAACGTATAAAATTCCGATTCGCAAATCATTACACCACAGGTGCTGGTTATTTTCTTGGTGAGGAAACTTACACTTACCTATTGTTTGAACTGATTCTGTATTGTAACAGACCTCACCCTTTACGGTCTGTAAATGCTTTAACCATTTAGTCCATAGTGCTATTTGTTCTAAACTCAATAGATGTTAATTGCAAACCAAGCGTAGCGAGGTCTGTTTGCTACCTATGCGGGTAGAGCAGAGCGATATTTGTAAATGATTGTCGTCAGAAGTGTTTTACTTCTTGTAATGTAAGTGACGTGCATATTATTTGAAATACAATAAAATTAAGGTGAGGTATCACCTGTTGTTGCAGACCTCACTCGCTCCACTTGATCTGCAAATAGTGTATAGTTTTATTTTGGACAAAGCGAATGTATTTTGGGTTTCATTATAAGTGAGGTGGGACCCTATTATTTAATGAATTAGTGAAATGAGCAATATTTTTAACTCGTTTTAGTTCAAAGCGAGGCTGGTTTATATGTATCGTAAATTGGTCATTTCCTCTAAATTTATTAGACATTGATTGCAGGTCGAACGACCGAGCTCTGGAAGTGAGTTTTTTTAGTAATTGTGGACCCGAACAGGTTAAGTTTGGCCCACCGTGCTAAATCATTCAGGAACACTTAGGAGGATGGTTATCGGGATATTGAATTGCTTATGAACGGCTACCTTAAATTGTTTCATATCATAAGTGAGAGGAAAACAGGAACTAGAGAGATCATTCCAGAGCTTAGAAGGCGTGTTAGAAGAATGTGGATTGCGCTCGCTTGGTACAACATATGGAGATTTGTACTGTATACTGATGATGTGAATGAGCGGACCGAGTATTCTTAGCAAAGGTGGCCTGAGATGGAATCAAAGAGTGTAATTCAGCAGCGCAATAGCTACTGGAATACTGATAATACAAAGAAATAACTAGCCTAATCGCTCTTTTTTTAATACGGTCGAGAGCAGATTGGGGAGCACCAGCCCAGAGGTGAGAATTACATTCTAGATGAGGTGGAATTTGGCCTTATAAAGTAGAAAGAGGCAAAGTGCTGCTTAGATCTGTGCAAAAAGCCTATTTTACGAGCAGCTGTTTTGGTAGCTGACAAGATGGTCAACCCATGATAGATTCGAAGATACAGTCATTCCCAATACAGCAATAGAGTCTGGAAACTTAAGATCTGAGCCATTTACAACAGAAAATCTTTTTTGGCTGACACAAGGCAACACTGAGTTTTATTAGTATTAAATTTAACTAGATTATTGCTTCCTCGTTCGAGAATACGTTGAAAGTTTTTGTTGACTTAAATTGCGATTTCAGCTTTAGTGACTTGATTTGAGGTAGAAGGTGGATTATTATTATGAGTAGGCTGAGATGAACTGCAACGAGGAATGCTGTCATCAGCAAAGCAATAGATCGGGTTAGTCGTTGAAGAAATAAGATCATTTATGTATAGCAGAAAAAGTGTAGGCGCTAGAACTGATCCCTGTGGCACGCCCGCGTTAATGTTAACTTCTTTTGAAAAAAGCCATCAACTACGACACGTCTTTTATCAAGAAAACTAGAAACCCAGTTGATGAGCGTATGATTTAACCCAAACATCTTCACAATTGCAGGCCGAGCGCAACGGGCTTTTGTGAATTGGTCGAGATTAATCCACTAATAAACCCTAAAAAGGAGTCGTATAAAAAAGGTTGTCGTAGGGTACTAAAAAAGGTACTGCGAAAAGGACGCTTACCGTATCTTTTATAAAAAGGTCAAAAAATTGGGACCAAGACAAAATTTATTAAATAAAGTTTTTAATACACTCTAAAACCTCCAATAAGGTGCAATAAAAAAAATTCACAAATGTTTTTTTATAAATCATGAAAGCAGAAATTCGAATAAATTAAAAAAGGCAGTACCCTGAGTGACTAACGGTATCGCGCGTTGCATGTTAAGGAGTTCTCTTTACTTTGTATGCTCTGCTAACGCAACATGACACAAGTATAAGAGTCATGTGGTGGTTATATCAGATATTTTACGTAATTCTGAACCGCAAATAAATATTCAGGCAATATTTTTTCTTAAAGAAATTAATTATTTTCCTTTTTTAACGCACACTATCTGTGATGAGGATTTTCAAAACGGTGGTAAGAGCAGTCGTGTTCAATATAATCTCTATGATCCTCTGTATTTCTCTCTTAATGATATAAACAGTTGGTTTTTTTTCCAAACACTTCAGACACTTCCTTTCTATTCTCATGCAGTGCTGGATCTAATTTCTTTCCTCCTCTCATCTCACCTTTACTTTAACAGTGATCTCTGTTTTAATTTATTTAAACAACTTTTCACTAACCTTATCTCCCCAATTTACACCATCCATTTTTAAGCACACCCACATTTCAAGCACCTATGGTCTTTTTTCATTCGTCTACCTTAATGTTCTACTTTCCATCACGGCCAGACTCCATGCATAACATTTAGCAACCCGTTTTTGCTAGATTCTGTACCATTGGTCCTCATAGTCACCTTCTCTTTGCTTTATTGCAAGTGAGTGATCATGGACTCTGCTACCAAGTCTTAATTTGCTTGACTATTTTCTATTCAATGTGATGGTTGCATTCCTTCATTGTTTCCCATGACCATACGTTTTGTTACTTCAATACATATTTTTATTCCATATATCCAGTTAGCGCCTTCTCACTTTAACCTTACAGTGCCCTATCTGCAAACCTTGGCCCTCTCTTTAATAAATACGTTTCTTGATCCGTTCACGCGTGCCGAATGGTATTTTCAAGCGGCAAGACTGATATTGAAATGTAAATTATTAGACTTTCCCCAACGCAAGCTGCGATTTGCACAAAACTAGTTTTTAATACATAATTATGACAAATATTTGCAATGTTTAGTTTAACTTGTGAAATGTAAGCGGTAAAATTGATAACAAACAAAATTTAATAAATTCCAAAAATTGTTTTACAAATTCCGTGCATGACATTTAAAAGAATGTTAACTTAAAAGATCAATAGAAAAATACGAATTGTTGATTAATTCTAAATATTTATGTCAATTAATCTATAAAACCAGATTATTTAAATTTATCAGATAAGACAAGGTACCGAAAAAATGAAAACAAATTTTAAATATTGTACTTTGCTGAAATACGCAATGCGGATGTAGGAAAAAAACTTGTTGAAAATTTAAAAATCGATTATGAAACAATAAATGTACGTAATTCATATTATTTACATATTAATAGTGCCATTTGTTTAATTTATAAATTTTGTATATACATATTAACCGTAATTATGTAAATTATACTACTTGTAAAAATCTAGAAAACGCCCCTTTTGCACTATCATAATTTGATCGGACATTTCAACAAAAAAAGTAATAAATCTAGAAACTTGATACTATTAAAAAAAAAACAATCATTGCTGCAAATTCCAAACAAAAAAAAATTGGTCCAATACCAGACCCCTGAGGCGCACCAAGCATTGATCAAAAATATAATTTCAAATTAATATCAATTCTTACTAAATAAATAAAGATAGATGTAAGTTATTTGCCTAACGGTAAATCGTTACTCGACAAGTTATGACTATGTAATTTGATATTATCGCTGATTAATGTGTACTCAATATAGATCTAAATTTATTGATCTCGGGTGTATCCGTCATTTTTTTTTAATCTTTTGATTATATGCTTGAATTCGAGATAATAGAAAATTACTTTTATTGAAATTATTAAACGAGCTACTGAATTTGTTAATATTAACTTTAACAGTTGTTTGGTGATTTCAATGTCGATTTTTTCAATTACCTTAAAAGAAGGGTACTAAGCGAACTTTTATTAAAGGTTATAATTACTATTTTTGACTTTTTAATTTAAACCTTTTAATAAATTGATAAAATCAATTTATATGTAAATAAAATTAATTAAATTTGAAAGAGGTTAAATCTTGCCTCTAACTAATCTACGTAAAAATGAAATGAAGGATAACTTTTTCTTATGCCCTGAAACATTAAAGTGCGTGTGTATCGTAATATATAATTTTGAAAAGTTTTAATACTGAACAGAAGGTAATATTATAACTACTCACATTCTGCATGGAATGTTAAGTGATAAAGGCGAAAAAATATCCTGTGGCGCCCATTGAATCGAATTTTGATTTTTTAAAGGTTACATATAAAATTAAAGAATGGAGTTATTAATTGGACGTTCTCTACTGTTTGTTACATTTAATGTAATCTTTGCCATATATTTATCGCTTGTATTTAAACAAAAATTAGCCGTAAGTTAGACGCAATTAAGCGCACTTTTTAATACAAAGGGGTTTCACGGTATAATTAGAGTTATCCATGCTCAAATGACGTAATTGATAAAATTTAAACTGGTTGGTAAAGTTAGGAATTTAAAGATGTAACACTGATATGAAATGTCGATGGAAGTATAATAGCGATTTACTGCTGGATTTTATTTCTCTAAATAATTATCAACTGATTAGATCCTCATTGGCTCTGTATGCTTTATATTTCATGTTATCTTAAAAAAATTGGGTTATTCTTATCAAACTTTAACAAAATAGGGCAATACAGAATTTTTTACTCTAAATGTCCATTGCGCTTAATTTGCGCATCATCATTTAAGAAAGAGAAAAAATATATCTCGTCATTTAAAATTATTTTAGTTCTATTTCACTACATTGTACTGATCACAACTTTTTTTGCGCTTAATTAGCGCATAATAATTTTAATCCGGGTAATTTGCAAATGCGCAATATTTTATGCGTAAAGTAGAATATACATCACATTTCACCATACTTCAGTCGTTCTAGGCTTTTTTAAGTTTGTAACTTTGTGCTAAATTGTAAATTAGGTTTAATTAGCCCATAATCGTATCTTGTTGTGCGACTCAATATTATCAAATTAAGCTACGTCATATTTGAGACCATTTAGTTGATATCTACATGTTTCGTTAACTTTTTTTTTAATTTTTAGTTGTGGAGAAATTTCGCTCAATTATGTAACAAAACTTGCGCTTTTTACATTTAAATTAAATTTAAAAAAAATACGCCCGCGCAAAGTAAGTTGTATTTTACGACTCTGCTGTTTTTGTTTTGTTAGTCTTTTCCATTACGTTTTGTTAGGATAGTTTAATGTACCTAGAGAGTCTAATTTTATTTAAATTATACGAAATTGCGCTTAATTAGGGAATAACCATCCTTTAAGACAAAATAGCAAATGTTTAAAGGTACAATGCTAAATTTTGTTAGTTTTAATTTAATTGCATACTGTACGTTTAGTTTTATTTTAATTGCGCAAATTCGCGTTTGTTACCGCATAATTGTTTTAAAAACTGCTTAATTAGCACACAATTTTTTAAAAACAAAATACGGTTGGGCAAAGTAAGTTGGTATTTTCCATCAAGTTTTGTTAGGATAGCTTAATGTACATTCGAGGGTATAATTTTATTTTAATTAATTAAGCTTAATTAGCGCATAATCATATTACGTTAGTTTATTTCTCAGGTTTTAAATTATTTTAGAAATGCAAATGTTTCAAGTCACGTTATGTTTTGCTAGTGTCATTTTAGTTGCTCGCTCTACGTTTTATTTTTTTTTAATTAATTGTTTGAAAAAGTGATACCATAGTATAAAATTCGTTGCGATTAACATCGTTTACATCATTTTAGTTGGATGTTACCGAACCGAATTTTATTTCAATTGAGCAAAATTACGCTTAATTAGCACATAACCATGTGTATTAAATAAAATAGCAAAAGTATTCGTCCAATTATACCACATGTTTTATGTCATTTTAAAGCGTCTTTGTATTTATCCTCAAGTTTGGTTAACGTTTTTTTAAACAGAAGTTTGCGCTTGATTAACGCATAATTATTTAAAAATGGTAGTGTACGACTGCTTGAAATTGTATCTCGTCGTTTTAATTTTTTGTAGTTTTGTATTATTTATTAAATTCGCCATCATTGGGCACAGAATTTTATTTTCATTGCCGGCTTGTTTTTAATTGGGGCATAATTAAAAAAACAATATACGAACGTGCAAAATTAGATGCACAAAGTACGATACACTTTATGTCACATGATATATTTTACCCCACTTTAGTTAGTAATTGAAATCAAGTGGTGCTTGGATTTTTAGAATGTATAAATGTGGGCTTAATGATAATTATGCTTAATTAGTACATGATCGAATTTCGTAAGACAAGATAATAAAAGTTGGGCCACTAAATTTCACAATGTTTCATGTTATTTTAAAATGTCTTAGTAATTACAATTAAGTTTTGTTCATATTGTTTTAAATCTATAACATTCGCGCTTAATTAGTGCATAATTATGATCATGTTCAGTTATATCTCATGTTTTAAATTATTTTAGAAATGCAAATGTTTAAAGCACAATGTTATATTTTGTTAGTTTCAATTTAATTGCTCACTCATCGCTTAATTTTAAGTTAATTGCCTAAATTTGCGTTTGTTGCATAATTGTTTTAAAAAGTTGAAGATACTATAATATCAAATTCGATGCGCAAAGTAGGTTACATTTCACACCTGACATCGTTTACATAATTTTTGTTGGATTTTACCCAGCCGAATTTTATTTCAATTGCACAAAATTACGCTTAATTAGCCCATAACCATGTTTTTCAAACAAGAGAGCTATAATTTTCATACAAATGTGTCCGCAATATGTTATATTTATCCATAATATAATTGTGAAGTACATTATTATTTCTTAGGATAAAGAGTCAAATCTTATTCCAATTATACAAAATTACACCTAATTAGCGTTGGATACCTAAAAGGTATTATATTATATGCCATGCTTTATGGTATGTTAAATTTCCTTGGTACTTGTTTTGCTAACTTTTTTTAAACAGAAGTTTAAATAACAAATATTTAAAAGCATAATGTTATATTTGTGTTAATTTCACAAATTCGCGTTTTGCCTGCGCATAATTCAACCGAGTTTTTTGTCATTTGCACAAAAGTACGCTTAATTAGCACATAACCATGTTTTAAACAAGATATTAAAAACTTTCGACCAAATATGCTATATCTATGCATGATGTAATTTTAAAGCACATTAATTTTTCTTAGGATTGAGAACCAAATTTTATTCCGATTCTACAAAACTACGCTTAATTAGCACCTAAGCAAGTTTCGCGACTCAATATGCCTAAAAGAGTTTATATCTCATGATTTATGTCATGGGCCATGTTAAAGTGCCTTGGTATTTACCCTTGAGTTTTGTTAACGTTTTTTTAAACTGTAGTTTGCGCTTTATTAACGCATAATTATTTAACGTAGGTAGGATATGACTGATTGAAATTGTATTTCATCATTTTAAACTTTTGTTTAAATGTGCTAAATTACGCTTAATTAGTACATAATCACATTTTGTAAGATAAGATAACAAAAGATAGATCACTTCAATTACACGATGATTTATGTTATTTTAAGGTGTTTAGTTATTATCATCAAGTTTTGTTGACATTTATCTATAACAAATAGTAAGTTGCGCATAATAAGTACACAATTATTTAGCATCGCCGTGATACGATCATGTGAATTTATTTCGTCTTTTAAATTATTTTACAATTATCTTTACTATCAAATCCTTATTACTGTGTTTTTAATTTGTCGCTGAGCGCATAGTTGTATTTTAATTGTGCAAACCTGCTGTTAATCGGCGTTATTTTGCATATGCATCATAGAAATATACAAAATTCGCTGCCCAAACTAGGTCATACTTCATGTACGTCATTTTAGGTGTACTATTAAGTTTTGCTACCATTTTTAATGTATAAACGAAAGTTAATTTTAATACAATTGTGCAAAATTACGCTTAATTAGCGCTTAATTTCTGTCTTTTGAATGGATTTTCAAGCTTTACCAACAATTTTTCTTATTGTTATTTTTTGTGCATTTCTAATTAAGAGCAGAGTGTGCGCTTAATTAACCTATAATTATTAGCAAATGCAGACGATTGTGTGAAATTATATCTCATGTTGTTTCAATTTTTACTTTGTATTTATGCTCAAGTTTTGCTAATATCTGATAGCAGAAATTTTATTTTATTTGTTTAATTTTGCGCTTAATTAGAGCATAATTATTTTGAAGAGTACAAAGTATGAATGTAGAAAGTAAGTTGGTGTTTACCATCAAGTTTTTCTAGGATTTTATTGTAAAAATTAAGTAGAATTTTATTTAAAGTACGTATAATTACGTCTAATTACCCTAAAAATGATCGTTCGATCTAAATCCTTTTTTCACTGAGTGAGTAAAGTGATAAGTGCTACTGTACTGCAATGGTTATTTCAGTTATACATCAAATTTTATGTCATTTTGAAAAGACTTAATTAGATTCCATTATCGCACTTTGTTGGTATGATAACAGTTAGTAGAAAGAAAAATTTTAGGTTAATTAAGCTAATTAAGCGCATAGCTGTTTTAATAAATGCGGCAGAGGGAAATTACGTGCACAAGGTGGATTAAGGCCCTTATTGAATGTTATTTATTTGTTTTTAAATTTACGTACAAAAACGTGCTTGATTCGCACATAATTGTTAAAAAAAACTACGCTAAATGGAGTGCTTAAGATAGTTATACCTTATATATCATGTCAATTTAAACTATTTTAGTTAGGGTGTATCAAACTGTGTTAGGTTTATGTTTCGATTTAGTATTTTGTTTTAAGTGTGCAAAACTTAATTAGCCTAACATTATGAAATTGTAATTAATTGAAAATTAGGCTGAAATTAGACAGCTATTAGGCGCGTATCTTCATATTTAAAACTTTAAAATCAGTTTGAGTTAGCCCTAGTGAAAGCTTCTTTTACTCTTTGTGTTTGCATTGTGCACACCTGAGAGACTACTGCGAACTTTTGTGAACTAATTATATATAAAAGACAGATGGCACTTTTGGCGACATGGTGTACGTGTAGCCTGCAGTTGTAATTGGGTAATTACATTTGCAAAAAATTTTATTAAAAAAGTGTAAGTTATCGTCTGTTGCTATTTTAAACATTAATTAGTGTTTTTTTTTTAATTTATAGCATAAAGCACAATGACGATTACCTTTTGTTTGGATTACTGATTTTACTTTAGTAATTTGTAGTAATGTAGTTCTCAACATGGATCTTAGCTCACGTCTCACGTCATTCTAAATCATTTTAATTAGTTTTGTTAGTCTTCGTTTTTAATGGATCACTTCAGAAATTTATTTTAATTATACGAAACTCCGCGACTAATTAGTAATAAATTATAAAAAGCAAAATACATTATGCCATTTCGAACGCGTTAGTATTATCTACCAAGCTTTTTTATTGTTTTAGTTTTAGATAATTCTTAACATTTTAATTTAATGTTAATCAGGCGTCACTTAGGCGCCTACTAGGCGCACATATTAATTGCGATAATTTATCTTCATTGTTCATAAAACATTATTAGTGTTTTTTTTTCATTTACTTTAATTAATTAATCTAATTAAGCGCATAGTTTTGTTATTAAATTCTGCGTGAAATTGGGTACAAAAATATCGAATGCTATTATTATGAAGTTTTGTTTTAGTTTAACTGTACTATAATTTCGCGCACAACTATTTTGAAAATAGTGCTTAATTAAGTGCTCAAAGTGGTTGAAACCTCATGTGTTAACACTTATAGAAAATGTTTATTGAGTATTCGTCGAACATGATAATAGATACTACACTGCGATAGTTATTACATTTGCATAATATTACCTTTAATTAGCGTGCAATTACTAAAAAAGTAAGATTAGTTTGCGTGAAATTAGATTTGCATCAAATGTTTGTTAGTGTTTTCTAATTAATAGTAGAAATCAAAACTTTACTTTTTTTAATTAAGCTAATTCAGCGCATCATTGCTTTATTGTGTGCTACAGCGTGAAATTTATTTTACAAAATTTTGCTTAATTTTCCTAGAATTATAAAAAAAAAGTGAAATACGTTCACACTTTAGTTATTATTGTCTCATTCAAGTTTTTTATTTCTTATTTTTAAACATTATTGAGAACATTGTTTTAATTAAGCCTTAATTAGGCGTTTATTAGGCGAAATTATTATATTATTTTTACATCTCAGGTAATTTTAAAATCAATTTGGTTTATAAAGATATGTCGAGTTAGCCCTATTGGAGACTTCTACTTGAGTGAGAGCAGAAATTTGCTTCAATTGGTTTAAGTCTTGCCTAAAACAAAACCATTACAAGAGTGAAATACTTTGTCATTTTAAACTACTTTAGTTAATATTGCCTATTAGGTTTTGTTAATGTTTTATTTTAATAAATAATTGCAGAATTTGTATTAATTAAGCTTTGATTAGGCGTACTTAGGCGTTTAATGGCTGAACGTAGGTATGAATTTTTTTAAATTTTCTTAATATTTTCTGAAATTTTGATATCTATTTGGTTCACAATTTGCAATTATGCAATATACATTAAGTTAGGGATAGCTGAAACTTCTTGTATTCTTTGCTTAAGAAATGTATGAATTTAATGTGTATAAGTTTGGCGTATGTTTATCGAAAATTTACACCCATGAAATTAGGTGTGTAAAGTACGCTATATGTAATGTTTCTTGTCAATTCAATTCGTTAGAGTAAAATTTTACTTTAATTAATGCCCATAATTGCTTTAATAGGTACTTCAGCGTGGAATTAGGTGCACCAAATAGATTGAAGCAGTTACCATCAAATATTTGCGTTTTTGCGCTTAATTGGCGTGATGATTATTAAAAAAAGAAAGTCTAAAGAGGTTATACATAATTCCTTGTCATTTTAAGACATTTCATCAACTTTCAATTTTTAACTTATTACTGAGAGCATAAAGTTATTATAATTGTACAAAATTTTGCCTAATTAGCCCAAAATTGTAAAAATCTTTAACGCTGTAATTACATTTTCCATCAAATTTCTTAATGTCTTATTTTGATAAATTCTTGAGGACGATATTCCAATTAAGCGTTAAGTGGGTGCTAGCCGTTTACTAGACGCAAGTAGGTACAAACTTCAGTATTCCATGTAATTTTAAAATCTACAGAGGCCTGTTTTTTAAACGTTTGCGAATCAACAGATGGCGCTATTGGCGTATTTTGGTGCATAATTAAAACAAGATTTCTCATGTGTAGGTTGTACGTCATGTTTACTGTCATGTTAAAATAATACTTTCTTAAATGCTACAGCCCGAAATAAGGTACACAGAGTGGACAGAACTCATATCGAATATATTTACCGTGAGATTTTGTTTGGGATTTTGATGTTACGTAAATTGTATTAGATCGCGCTTAATTCGCTCATAATTATTGTTAAAACAGCGCTTAACGAAGTGTCCAAAATTTTGTTGAATTAGCCGCAAACTATTAAAAAAGCAAAATACATTAAAAGTTACAATAAAATATTATCTATCGAGTTTTGTTAATCTTGTGTGCAAAATTGCACAATTGCAATTGCAAAATTTTATTTTAGTTAATCGTTAATTAGGCGTCAGTTAGGTGTATATTAGGCGAAAGTAGGTATTAACTTCTAAAATGTATCTTTATTGGCGAGAAAATTTTGGAAATAGGATCAATGTTTTGCCTAAACTCTTTTGCGTCTGGGCAATGAACGTGATAATTAACACTATACTGCACTAATTATCAGATTTGCATTATGTTGCATTTAGGTTGTACGTCATGTTTACAGTTATTTTAAAAAGATGTATTGCGTTTATTTTGTCAAACGTAGTTATTATTCTTTAATTCAAAACAGGAAGCAGAATTTTGCCTTTTAATTAGGCGCATAATTTTTGATTTTACGTAAATTTTATTTGATGGAGCTTAAATCGCTGTTAGTTTAAAAAAAATGTCCTAAATGAAGCGCTCAAATTATTATGCGTCGCCCCATCTTTCTAATTTACATTCTAATCTATTGTGGAGAGCAAATCTATTTTAAAGGTTCAAAATTTTCTGAATTAACCGAAAACTTTGAGTTTTATAATGTTTTGTTTTAATAAATGATTGGAAAATTTCATTTTAATTAAGCGTTGATTAGGCGTTATTTTATTAGGCGAAAGTATTAACTTCTAAAATTTATCTTTATTGATCAGAAAATTTTGGCAACACGTTCATCGTTTGGGCTAAACCATTCTGCCTCTGGCAGCGAGCATGATAATTAACGCTGTACCCCACTAATTATCACATTTGCCTAACGCTGCATTTAGTTAATGCATAATTGAGAAAAAAAGGTTCGTTTGCGTGTTTACAGTTATTTTAAAAATATTTATTGGGTTTATATTATCAAAACAGAAAGCAGAATTTTACTTTAATTAACCACATAATTTTTAATTTTACGTAAATTGTATTTAATCGGTCTAATTAACGCTGAATTAGAATAACGATTTCAATAATTTATCAAAATAAGACAACTGTAACTAATTTTAATAATTTTGGGTTAATTGAGCAAAATTTTGGGTAATTGAGATAAATTTTTGCTCTCGACAATAAATTAAAATTGAAACTAACGGTACTTGACTATTAATACCAACTCAAGTGAAATGACGTAAGGCATTCTGTATAATCTATTTTGAGCTTTTTTTTAATAATTGTAACTCGAATTAAACACCAAAGGATAGAAAGATGTATTGTTCGTTTAACAATATTATCGGTAGCTACCCTAAAAACGCCCTCTCCCTAATTTTTTCATTAACAATCACTATTAGCATACATACTGAAAATTTTCTGACCAATAAAGATACATTTTGGAGATTAATACCTTCTTTTGCCGAACTGGCGCCTAATTAATGCTTAACTAAAACAAAATTTTGCAACCATTTATTAAAACAAAACATTTACAAAATTCAATAGTTGTTGCAGATGTTGAAACAATTTTGTGAAATTTGTAAAAATTTTTTTCAAACTTCACAAAATTGTTTCGACATCTTTAACAATTTTAATAGATTACTACTGACGAAGATAACTCTAGGTGTTATCGAAACGTTTGTATTACATTAATATACAAATACACCATTAAAAAACCAGTGTTAATTATTATGTTCACTGCCCAGAGGCAAAATGGTTCAGGCTAAACTCTGATCGTGTTTCCAAAAGCGCCATCTGTTGGTTTGCAAACGCTCCAAAAATAGGCCTCTGTAGGCGGTAGACAAAACGTTATTTTAACAGTTTGGTATATACTCACCAAGTGATCTACACTCCAAATATTTAAATTGTATCAGAAGTTTCCACTCGTGTACTTCTACAAACCAAATTAACCTTAAAATTACATTAAATATGAAAAAGTTTACAGTTACGTCTAATAAACGCCTAATTAATGCTTAATTAGAATAACGGTCTCAATAATTTATCAAAATAAGACAATTGTAACTAAGGTGTTTAAAGGTCTTCATAATTTTAAATTAAGCACAATTTTATATAAGTAAAATAAATTTATACTCAATAAATTAAACTTTAAAACTAACGACACTTTACTATAAAATACTAACTGAAATGGTTTAAAATGACATAAGGCATTATGTATAACCCGTTATTAGTCTTTTTAATTATAACGCGAATTGAGCGCAGAAGGAAAGAAGGACTATTGCCCATTTAACAATGTTAAATAAGTGTAATTACATTTTCATTAACACAAGACTGTATTTTTTCTCTTTCGGTAAAGCATTATTCTCAGTAACGAGACTAAAAACACTTCCTCCATAATTTTTTCATTACGAATCACTACTCGCAGACGTACTGAAAATTTTTTGTACAATAAAGATGCATTTTGAAAGTTAATAGTTGCTTTCGCCTAATAAACGCCTAACTGACGCCTAATTAACGCTTAATTAAAATAAAATTTTGCAATGATTTATTAAAACAAAACATTAACAAAACTCAATAGGCAATATTTTAAATGCATTGTGCTATGTTTAAATTTTTCGGTTAATTTATCGTAATTTTGGGCGCTTAGAATAGATTGCTGCACTCGGCAATAAATTAGAAGGTAAATTAAAATGATACGGCAGACGCATAACAAGATTTGAATACGTCATTTAGGGCTTTTTTTAACAATAATTAAATGCGATTTACGCACAGTCGAATACTTTACCTAAAATCAAAAATTATGCACTTAATTAAAGTAAAATTTTATTTTCTGTTTTGAATTAAAGAGCAATAACAATGTTTGATAAAATAAACCCAATAAATCTTTTTAATTGACAGTATAACTTACAACCAAAACACGCGAACTAAATGCAACGTTAAGCAAATGTGATAATTAGTATAGTATAGTGTTAATTATGATGTTCGCTGCCCAGAGGCAGAAGGATTTAAGCCAAACGTTGATTGTATTGCCAAAATTGTCCGACCAATACGTCCTTCTGCGCTTAATTCGCGTTATAATTATTTTATAAAAAGACTCAAAATAGATTATACGTAATGCCTTATGTCGTTCTAAACCACTTCAGTTAGTATTCATGGTCAAGTGTCATTATTTTTAACGTTTAATTTATTCCCGAGAGCATACATTTATTTTAATTTTGCTTAATTAAACCAAAATTATGAAGACCTTTAAACACTTTAGTCATAATTATCTTATTTTGATAAATTATTGAGACGGCTATTCTAATTAAGCGTTAATTAGGCGTTTATTAGATGGATATTTCATGTAATTTTAAGGTTAATTTGGTTTGTAGAAGTAGACAGAGTGGAAACTTCTGGGAAATAAATAAATAGTTGGAACGTGGATAATTTGGTGAGAATATTTCAAGCTGTTCAAATAATGTTTTGTTTAGCGGCTATTTTTGGAACGTCCGGGAACCAACAGATGGCGCCTGTCGCAACACGATTCATGTTTGGCTTAAATTAAAAAAAACGCTTTATTCGCATATAACTATTGTTAAAAAAACCGATAAATGAGGTTCTCAAATTGTGTTATGCGTTGTGCTATATTACTTTAATTTACTTTCTAATCCATTGCCCAACGGATTAGCCGAAAATTTTTAAAATTAGCAAAATAGATTGAAATAATTAAAAGTTACAGTAAAATATTGCCTATTGAGTTGTGTTAATGTTTTATTTTAATAAATGAATGAAATTTTATTTTAATTATGCGTTAATTAGGCGTCAGTTAGGCGCGTATTAGATGAAAGTAGGTAGTAACTTCCAAAGTGTATCTTTATTGGTCAGAAAATTTTCAGTACGTCTACGTGTAGTGATTTTTAATGTAACAATTCCAGTTTTGTGCTAATGAAAAGTAATTTCACTTAATTACCATTGTCTAACGGATAATACGTCCTTCTTTCCTTCTTTGAATTGAAATTTTTCTTCATTCTTCTCGAACTCTCACACTGAATTCCGCAAAAATGAAAGTTTTTTTTTTGTTTTATTACAACGTGACCCGAACAATTTTCAAAAATAATTACAAAAAAGTGCAACAAACAGAAGAATGATCTAGAAAAATGTTCGCCATTTTGTCATAATAAAGTATTCAATTTTTAATGACAAATTAAGATAGAAAACAGATATAAAATTAAAACGTATTTTGATTATACATGATTAAACTGACTAATCCATTTATTCAATTAATTAAACAAATTGTGGATAAGGTTTAAAAAAAATCTAGTAAAATTGGCAGCCATATTTCAACGCAAATCATCTGTTTTTTTTTCTACGATAGAAACGTGACTTCCTTGATTTTGGATTGTAATTAGTATAACCTGTTTTTTGTGTTTATAACCCTTCCGCAAGGCAACGTTGAGTATGGACGCGCTGTTGTAAAATTTCTGATTTCTGGTACTGTAGGGAAAAAAGTGTTAATATACAAAAGGCGTGCCCAATTGAAAACATCTTATTTAATTCTTATATAATAAATATTAATAAAGAGCGAGCGTATTGAGAAATAGAAAAAAGAGTCTGGGGCGCGTTAGCAGTGAACGCCTCGGAACGTTGTGATGTAATGTTTAATAGCTTGAATATGGAGTGTAGGTTATGTTAGCGGTTTCAACTGTTTTATTCCATTTCCATAGCACACCGTGACCGCGCCTAAGTGTCATCTTCATCTCCTCTGACCCCACCTAATAACCAGCCAAGCCCTATTCGCACGCTGACAACGCCTAAGACAAGTGCCTTTTTTTTTTAATTGAAACTTAAAAATGGGTGTGTGATTAATTGTTGTTCAAATGTTGGCAAAATAAAATTAGTGAAATTTTTGTGATGATTTCGTATCCTTTTCGATATCCTATTTCTAAAGGTTTTTTACTTTCTAATTAAATTAATATCAAGTGTCAGATCTACGCTAGTTTTGCAAATGGATCATAAATCTTGTTTTTAACTGTTTTTTTAATATATGTATTACATTCGTAAAAAAGACATTTACAATTATGAATTTTAAGGTTGTTATTGAATTAAACGTTCCGCTACTTATTTATACGTAATTAATTATTACAGTTAATAATAAATGATTGCCCTTTTTAAGTTGGTAACGTAACGTAAGTGCAATGGCGTAACATTCTTTTATCCTAATAAACGACAAAAAACTCTTATCAACTTTCAGCATACCTCAATCACATTTCATTAACATTTTCCCCATAAAACCACTATACCTACATTCAGGCGTGGTGGTTCATAGATTAAAAATTCAACTACGCCACGTTGAACGCAAATTACTAAACCCTTTTGGATTTAATTTGTTTTAAAAAGTATTGAATCTCGTATAATTCTGACCTATCTACAAAAGTACAAATTTTTAAACAAAACGAAGAGCTTAATCTGACAAGTTTTACTTTCAACTATATAAAATCTCATCAAGGCGATTACTGTTACGTACCTAATGTGATGATAAATGCATTCAGAATGCCGAAATAGCGACAATAACTAACACAACACCTAATATGATGTTAGTTTCAAAACATCTTTAAATAAATCAAGCGTTAATTCAGTAATAATTACATTTATGAAATTTTTGTGCCAATATCTGTAAGTTTTACAATTTAACACATCAACGACACGAAGCCAATCTCGAAAATAATCAGTCATTAACGCATTTTTTTTTTAAATACCTGTAGACCCTTTATTGATATAAAATGTATTTTGAGTATTAACAAAAATTAACAATAATCAAGCACTTTAAAAATATTTTATGAAAATGGAATAACACTTTTTTTGTGACGTCAGCAGCCCCGCCCACTGCTCGCCCACGTATTTTGACCTTGATGCCCACGCGGAGGACCTTGCGAATTCCCAAGGCCACGTGGCTGATCTCGGGTTTGGCCTTGGGCCTGGCATTGGAATTAGCCTAGGGGTAGTCAAGGTCAGAATCAAAATCCGTTCAGCGGAAAATTTGTATTTGAATAAGGGGCCATAACGCTAACTTGTAAAACTAGACCCTTTATTGATATAAAATGTATTTTGAGTATTAACAAAAATTAACAATAATCAAGCACTTTAAAAATATTTTATGGAAATGGAATAACACTTTTTTTGTGACGTCAGCAGCCCCGCCCACTGCTCGCCCACGTATTTTGACCTTGATGCCCACGCGGGGGACCTTGCGAAATCCCAAGGCCACGTGGCTGACCTCAGGTTTGGCCTTGGGGCCTGGCATTGGAATTAGCCTTGGGGTAGTCAAGGTCAGAACCAAAATCCGTTCAGCGGACAATTTGTATTTGAATAAGGGGCCCTAACGCTAACTTGTAAAACAGGTATAAGAACTTGTGTTAGGGTCTGCGCCTTCTTGTCCTAGCCCCCTTGGCTGGAAATAGTATTGTAACAAGGGGGCCCTAACGCTAACTTGTAAGACAGGTGTAAGAACTTGTGTTAGGGTCTGCGCCCTCTTGTTGTGGCCCCCGTGGTTGGTAGTAGTATTCTAATAAGGGGGCTCTATTGCTAACTTGTCATGGACCACTTGGTTGGTAATAGTAGTCCAATAAGGGGGCCCATAATCTAACTTATAAGACAAATGTCGGAACTTGTGTTAGAGTCTGAACCCCCTTGGCTGGAAATAGTACTCTAATAAGCGGGCCCTAATACTAACTTGTAAGACAGGTATAGGAGCTTGCGTTAGGGTCTCCGTCCTCCTGTGGTGGCCCCCTTGGCGCGAAATTTGTAATTTATTTGTGGCGCCATCTAGTGGTATGTTTCTAGGACTAATTTGCGTTTGTTTATGGTGCCATATGGTGGTGTATCGACTAATCAACGTATACTGTAATAGGGGTGACTCACCTAGTGGTATATTTTTGTTTGTATAGCCAGCTAGTGGTGTATTTTTAAACTAGCGAATGCTTTCTGTAATAGAAATTGATCTTGCTCGTTTCTCCCGTCTCTCTCCTCCTCTCTCGTTACTCTCCCCCCATCTCCCCTCTCTCGTCTCTCGTTTCTCTCGTTTATCTAGCTTCTCTCATCTCACACAAGCACAGAAAGCCACAGGTGTAAACACAGACACAGTCACAGACACAGGCGCAAACACGCAGCCACGAAAACAAACTGGAAAACACACAAACACGGGAATACGATAACACGCTAACGCGAAAACATGCGTACACGAAAATACGCTGACGCGAAAACACGAAAACACGCAAACACGAAAACATGCAAACACGCAAGCACAAAAACACGAAACACGCAAACGCGACAACATGCAAACATGAAAACACGCTAACGCGAAAACATGCAAAACGAAAACACGGAAGCACGAAAACACGAAAACACGCGAACACGAAAACATGTAAACACGGAAACACGAAAACACACAAACACGAAGACATGCCAACTCGAAAACACGCAAACACGAAAACGAATCAAGACCAGGAGTTGGATCTCGTCGTCAAGGAGTTGAGGTTTATAAATATATAATTTTTCTTTTTGTCTACTTTTATTTATTCCTTATACCCGAATGGTAAGGTGTCAAAGTTTTCAATACTTCGTCGTTTAGAGTAGCTTATTCTATACTGTTTAGATTCGGGTCTTTTTAATACAGTGTAACACTTGTCTCTAACTATCGTTATATACAAAAAGAGTCTTGACTATTGCTAGTCATTATATCTTTCATGAATTCAAAGTTTATAATACGCGAGTTCTTATAGTTTAAGGTAATTCCCTTCACTTTACACATTGATTTAGTTGTCTGTTCACTGGTTGAAAACACATTTTAACTGTAGTTTTTCTGTCCCACACTAACACACTCAGCTATGTAACTTCCTTCACCGTACGCCCCCAGCTCGTCGGTCATTTGACCTAGGAAATCTTCACAAGCTGGATTCCAGTCGTCGGGTTTTGCCGCAAATATGACACTGTCTGTATGATAATACAGAATGCAACGATCCAGCTTCTCCAGATAACTATTTAGTTCTAAACGTGCATGAGCTATGGTGTACGCGGCTAAGGACACATTAATAGTTGTAGAGCCTCAGCCTCAGGTCTAGCGCAATTTACAATTACCCCAATCGGCATAATGGATTGTACCGGAATCAAAGGATCCGTAAACAATTTGAAAAAGTCCTTTGGCCCAGATACAATACTGCTCTGGGGTAAATTTTCACGGTTGCCAAACTTCCCCCAAAAAGAGATTAACACCGCCCTCCGACATGTATTACCCTATTTTACCTCTAAAAATGCATGACAAGTTGATGTTTCTGCTATGTAGGAATTTTTGGCGCCGAGCTAAATGAAGGAGTATGTGGGAATAGTGAACCCGAACGCACTTTCGTAGAAACGTTTGCAGCGGACGAGTTGTGCTAGGCTATCGCTAAAAACTATAAAGTTTTGGATGTTTTTTAGATTTGGGAGTATGAGGTAACCGCATATGACAAAGCTACGAAACAGGGAGGGTTGTTTAGTGGTTACATCGAAAATTTCCTGAAACTCAAGCAAGAATGTTCAGGGTGGCCCAGCCATTGTACGCCAGAAGCCGAGAAGATGAGGTACATAGCAGAATATTACAATAAAGAGGGAATTCAACTAGACGAAAAGAACATTAAGAAAAATCCCGGCTTAAGATACTTGACCAAGCTAATGTTAAACTCTTTTTGGGGTAAGTTTGGCCAGCGTGAAAATTTAATCTGAGCCAAAGGACTTTTTCAAATTGTTTACGGATCCTTTGATTCAGGTACAATCCATTAAAAAAAATTTATCTTGCTCTGCAAACCAGGCCTGCACATCTTCTATCACCTCTTCGTTGGAAGAAAATTTACAACCTTTTAACCTTTTTTTTAGTTGAGGTAAGAGATGACAGTCGGACGGGGCCAGATCTGTTAAATAAGGGGGGCTGCATGGCAACATGAGATTAGTGGGGGGGGGGGTATTGTCCTGCAAAAAAACACCTTTGGACCACTATCCGCGTCTTTTCTCCTTAATTTTTTCCCGTAGAGTGGTCAGTAACGTCGAATAGTAATTCCCAGTTATTATTCTACTATTATCCACAAAATCAATCATGATGACTCCTTGGTAATCCCAAAAAACTGAAGAGTGAACTTTTCGAGCCGATTTTTGAACACAACCGAGTGTCTTCATTCATCTACTGCTGCTTTGTTTCTGGGTCGTAGAAATTATCGTACAACACGGCTTAAGAAGTCTGCATATTTTTCAAACCAAGCACAAATAGAACGCGATGCTTCTACCCTTGTGCGTATCTGGTCAACATTCAGACATTTGGGCATCCATTTTGTAGAAACTATTCTTATGTCCAAATCAACGTGAATTATGTGATGGACGCGTTCATATGAAATATTCAGTGCCTCAGATATCCGTTTTAGCCCAATTCGACCGCCTGATAAAATCGTCATGAACTGTATCGACATTTACGGGGACGGACACAAAAACTGGGCTTCCCGGTCGGTGTTCATGTTCAATGGAAAATGTACCTCTTTTGAAGCTTGCAATCCAATTTTTCACGGTCGCATACAAAGAATATTAATCGCCAAGGGTTTTAAGCATATATTCGTAAATCTGCTTACCTCTTAACCCCTTCAAATCGAGGTACTTAATGATGGTTCGATTCTCCGATTTTTCGATTTTCACAATTTCGGTCGACATCCTTTTTTTCAAATTTTATTGTGCAACTCTGGTTTGACTCTTTGAAGTGAAACTTTACACTGACACTTCTAATAAGTTATTGATCGTTGCTATGGTAATGTAACATTTTCTTTATCCGTAGAACCGATCTAGGCTAACTAGATATCAATACCTCCTCGTACATAAATTGTAATATTATAAGAATATCTTGCCAAGTTAAGTTTTTTTTTGCCAAAGAAAATTTAAGAACCCTTTTGGTTCAATTAATGTACTGAAGTGTTATTAGTTCCTACCAAACGTGGCTCCTTCTTATTCGGTAATTTATGATTTAACTCTGCATAAATTGCACTGGTACAAGGACATACATATTGCCAAACTAAAAATTTGTTCGTAAGTTGTCAGGTACTTTTTACAGTTGTTAAATTTATCTTTGTAATGTGGAAGATGGCAGTCATATCGAAACTAGTCATAGTAACACCTTTATAATAAATATTGTTGGAAAGGTTTCAAGTATTGCTAACTCCTGATCGTCACACCTCAATTTGGGCTTTTATAACATAATCAAAATATAAACAAAATTTCTTTTAAGGCCCAATCTGTTTCATTCTTTTAAATAGTGGGTTACTAATTTTTACGGAATTCGGCAATTTACGATTTAGTTCTATATAATCTTTATTGCCACACAAACATACGTAATTCTAAATTTAGTTTTAGTAAAAAACCTGCTTTTAAAACTATTTTGTTCCAATTAATTATGTTACTAATCTTTACGGAATTTCTTTTTATCTCTCTCGGCGTTCTATGATTTATTTATACATAACTTTTATTGTTATAAGAATGTATAATTGCCGAATTCAGCCCTTTTGGCAATATGTTATGGCGAGGCTGAACCGTATTACACAAAAATTAGTAACATTTTATTAAGGTAGTTGAAACAGAATTATTCAAGGAGCTCAAATTAGTAGAATGTATATTTTTGTAACCTTACTGTTTGTATAAAATTAAGCTACCGGTTGTCCAGTAAGGCGTAAGCCGAATTCGGCAATAATTAGTTTACAGAAGTTCTTGATTCCGAATCATCCATAAATCAAACTTTGCTAAAAATACTACTAATACTATTTGTGCAGAATTAAATCACATAGTGCTAATTGAGACTAGTTTGGTGCAGGTTGGTAGCATTTTGTTGAAGAAATTGAAACAGAATCATCCGTAAAGCAGACTGTCGAAAGGCCGAGTTGGGCAATAAGTTAAGTGCTTGTAACAATACGTTTTTTTAAATAAATAGATTAGAAATTGCCGAGCGTATCTTAATCTATTTCGGCAAAAATTAAGGATTGTATTAAAGTAATTAGGAATTATTTATTTAGTAAACATTGTATACCAATAGGCCGAAATTAGTAATATGTAAATTTTTTAACATCACTATTTGTGTAGAATTAAGCTACAAATTGTCGCGCGAGACCGAGCCGAAATCGGCAACGCTTGTAAGTTTTTGTATCAATATTATTTGTATAGAATTAAATCACAAAGCGCCAATTGAGGCGAAGCCGAGGATGATAGCATTTTGTTTAAGTAATTGAAAGAGAATCGTGCATAAAGCAGACTTGGCAATATGTAAGTTCTTGTAAGAACACGTTTTTTTTTAAATAAATAAATTGGTAAATTTTATTGCAATAATCAGAATATTATTGTTTGGATAGAATTAAATTACAGATTGACGAGATAGGCGGAGTTGAATTCGGCCAAAATTAGTAAGACCTTATGAGACTTTTATCACAAAGAGTGCTTTTGCCAAAATTCCAAATTTTTTCAGTATGCAAGTTTCTGTAACAATACTGTGCAGAATCAAATTACAGATTGAAGGGTTAGAAGGAGCCGAGTTCGTCAAGAGTTAGCAACACTTTATTGAAGTAACTGAAACTGAATTTACCTTACAAATTCCCGAGTGAGGCGGAACCGCGATTTCCAAAAATTAGTAGCGATTTATTAAAGTGAATCTGAAGCATACATAGAAAATATTTTTTTACCAAAAAAAAAACGAAGTTTGATTATATTTGAGCTTTTTGGCAAATTAACAGGTGTAGAATTAAATCAAGGAGCCGAGTTTGGCAAACATTAAGGTACAGATTAGCGAAGCGGTGCCGATTCTTAATTAGGAAAAATACCGACGCTTTATTAAAGTTATCCAAATATAATGATAGATAAATTAGATTTTTCAATTTTCAAATAACAATTTTAGAAATATGCAAATAAAATTTGGACTTAGATCAGAGAAACAAACAAGGCAATGCCGAAATCGGCTACAATTAGTCAGTAAAACTAACTGTTTGACAAAAAATAATTAGTAATAATATAATTATAAAGGTCCAAATAGAAATCGGTAATGTGATGTCGAAATCGAGTTTGGCAAAAACAAAAACTGAATTGGGTAATAATCGGGTAATGACTGAACACTGAGTTGTTTAAAAATAGGAATCGGGTACAATTAAATCACAGGTTACCCGGCAAAGTGATACGAAAATAGTGATCAAATACGTGAGTGTATTTGGCAATATGTCACTATTTATAACATGTTCGTCAACAAGTACTCACATTTTATTGAACTAATTGAAATTGAGTCATACAGAAATTTAATTTTGTTGCCAAAATGCTTGCATTAGGCAACAATCAATAATAAAATAATAATTTTAACTGTACTTAAATGCATTAAAATAGATTTCGATTATGTAAATTTTCTTTGGTCTCTTGTAACACATACTATTAGTGTCCCTTTATATTACAGTTTGCCTAATAAGACGATAAATAGACATAAATTAACTTTACGTTTTCAAAAAAAAAAAGAACCAAATTTAACCAATTACTTTAAAAATACTTCACAGGTCATACGTAAGATCTTGTGATTTGTGTGACAAATTGTATGTAGATCGAGGCAAAGCCGAGTTTGCCAAAAGTAGTGACACTATTGAAGTAAATGAAACAGAATCACGTATAAGGCAAAATTTGTTGGATTGAATTTGGCAATAATAATATTTATTGTGCAAGGCAAAACAAAACTAGGCTATTAGAAACAGAATCGTATGTTGGTGTGTAATTAAAGTGCAAATCGGGCTGATGGCGATGCTAAGTTCGGCTAAAATAGTGAATTTCTTAAAGTAATTGCCAAAACTAAATTTGGCTGCATTAAAATAATAATTTTAACGATACTTAAGAACATTAAAATCGATACCTGAAATGTTTTAACACAATTTGTTTGCAATTAAGCTAGAGAAACGTTAACGTTGCCAAATTGGGCAAAAAAATTAAATATAATTATAATTATAATTAAATATAATAGCCAAATAATGATTTCAAACTTGATCAAATCAAAATGGATATCTGAAACTGGATTAATTGTAAGGTTCTTTTTTTTGTTAAGTAATTCAAACAATTAAAACGGATTTTGGTTCCAAAGAGCTTAATTTTGCAATAATCAAATCATTATTTTAAATTATATACTTAAGCAAGTTAAAATAGAATTCCGTTATCACCGTTTCAATGTGAGAAGAGGTTAGTAATTAAAGCTTGTACGTGACGTCTGCTTATCTTTATTTTCCGCCTTAAAATTGCACTCCAATAGTTTTAATCTTAAAAATTACTAAAAATTATTAGCATTTTTTGTTATCGAAGAATTAATTGATTTGAATGATTTAAATTATTATTTTACATATACATTTTAATTGCATTGGAACTATTATGAAAAAAATCTATATATTTTATTTTAGAATTTTCTAAACAATCACACTTAATTTTACACTTGAAATTGGATTTAAATTATCATATTCGCAATTGAAATGATATTGGATTCGTATTGTGTTTTAAATTAATTAACATTATTTCAAATTGTGTTAATATTTAATTTTAATATTTTTCTTGATAAAATTACATTTCAGAATTAATTAGTATTATAATGAAATTTTATAAGCATATTGAAATTTCTACAATATTTAACCATCTACGCTTTAACAAAAGAAAAATTAACATGTCTTAAATGTATTAATTAATTTGTCTTAATTGTTTATGCTTACATAGAAATTGGGATTAGATTGAATGCAATTTGAATTAAACCTAAAATTGTAATTTTATATGTGTATAATTAATTATTAATTTGCAGCAATATGGTGTAATGTTCTATACTAACTTATTTTATTTACATAATGTAAATATACTGTTATAATTTGATTGGTTAATCTGTTAAGTGTTTAGAATTTGCAAATTAGTAATTGTAATCACGTGAATGAAGTTTGGTCAAAGTAATTATAAAGAGTATATTTAATATAATTACAATTCAAAAACGCATTTCAATTTCTCACTAAATTAATCTAAATATGTATTTAAATATGTTTTGTAACTGTGGTTTCATATTAGTTGGGCTGATTGGCCTATTTCCATAGTTTTTGCTTTTTGAGCGCGACGTTTCGGAAGCGGACTCTGCTTCCGTGATCATGTACTTGAGTCGAATTCATATGTTATATATAATTTTTTCCAAAGCAGTTGACTACTCTCAGATGCGAACTTGGTACCTTTCACTTACTAGTCTGATACGTTTACCGCTGAGCCACTGAGCAATCTAATATATATATATATATATATATATATATATATATATATATATATTATATATATTGAGTTTCCGACGAGTTGTATTCTCTTCCTTTGCCACTTCCTGTATGTTATCCCATTGGATGCGGTGGTCTTCGTTCCAGACATGTTCGGTTTTGATTTTTCTGTTTCGCCCTTGCGGACGTATTTTGTCTGTATATTTAGGTTCTTCTTTTTCGGTTACCATTTCCCTGTTTAGGTTAGGTGTTAGATCGGAGTAGCCATTTTCTTGAGTGTTCTAGCGACATTTTCTTTTTCTTTGTTCAGGTCCTCTTGTTTCGTGTATATTGTTTTTGCTCTATCGTACATGTATTTTGTCACACCTAACATCACGTTTTTGTGGTGATTGGAGTTGTAGTGTAGGTACCTCCCCTTATGGGTAGGTTTCCTGTATACACTTGTCGTGAAAGTGTTGTCATTCCTGTGTACAGAAATGGCAGTTTTTGTGTCGACTCCAATTCCATTGTGAATTTTATGGAGGGTGCGCGGCTATTTAGATGATCTATGAATTCATATATATATATATATATATATATATATATATATATATATATATATATATATATATTCTATATGTATATACATCATATATTTTTTGGTATATTTGTCTTCTACCTGAAATATGTAGTTAATGGAATTGTCAGAAATTCCAGTCGTAAACACAATAATGGAACTTCTGACAATATGCATTAGAACTAATGTTTCAGGAGAAGATAAATTCTACCAACAAGATTATGATGATTATATAATAATATATATATATATATATATATATATATATATATATATATATATATATATATGACGCATTATTAGTCTTAACAATACCTATTCACACAAACACAAACAATGTTTTTGATTTTTATCAAGTTTTCTAAACAATATATTTCAAAAATATAAAAATACCAGGTGACTAAATTAGAGAATAGTTTGCAGCACAGAAATGGCATATACCTAGAGAAGGAGTGATTCTACATGAAAAATAACTTTTTTCCTATAACTTATATGCCCAGACGTATTTTCAATAACAACAAGTTGAATTTTTATCAGTTTTTGACATATTAGAACCGTTTGAGATATGCATGTTAAGTTCTCAAATAAATTTCATAATTATGTCCCTTGTTTTCGTAAATAAAAGTTTTTGATTCAGTTGGCGTGATTCAATTTGGTATATTTCAGGCTTACAATCCTACTTTCTATCGCCACTGAAATAAATGCAATTTAAGGAGTTAGAACCGCCTTTATTTTCTCTACCAAAAAGGTACTCTTGGTTAACAGCTCTAAAGTTGATCATTTCCGCATTTTATGAGAAAAAAATCATAATTTTAAGAAAATTTATTACTTTCATTCTTTTCAAAATGTTATGCCTACTGTTAATAAATTGTTAATGAAAATGATTCTCAAAAGTAATGTGTTCTGTCATTGAATGCCATTTTTCTCGGAAACAGTTGAGTTTAGAGCTATCGGCCAAGAGCACCTTTTTGGTGTAGAAGACATGGCCGGTTCTAAGGCGCTTCGTAGAAATTAGGGGTGTTGAAAACCCTCAAAATACCCGTAATCCACGCCACTGAATTTTTAAAAACCTTCATTTTACAGCGAAAATAAGTGACTTAATGAGCACACATTGTGTATAAGAGCTGAACATCATATCTCATACTTCAGATATTGCAATTCAATATATATATATATAATATATATATATATATATATATATATATATATATATATATATATGTATATATATATATATATATATATATATATATAATATATCAGGGTGTTTAAAAAGATGCGGCAATATTAAAGGGGTGATTGCCCAGATCATTTTATACAATAAAGTTCCTATAAACATAGGTCCGCAAACGCTTCGTTACCGATCTACAGCGTGTTGAAGTTTAATTTAACAAAACAGTCAAAATTAGATTTTTCCAAAACGGCTTGAGATATCATAATGAAATTTTACGCGTGTCAATAGCTGTGAGAGACGTATACTTTGCAATACAACACGATGCTTCAGTCGTACCATTGGCGCGCGTATTGGCACGTCACAGGCTATTTTTCAAGAAAAAAGTAGGATGCTGCTGATTTCTCTAAAAAACAAAAAAAAATAATTTTAATTCTTTGTTCAATTGTGAAGAAAAAAGCTCTCTTGACGTTTTATCGTACGACCTACCGTTTTTGAGTAAAAAAACATTTTAGTGCATGTCCATTTATTACAAAAAAAAAGTTTTAAAAATCAAGGGTTTCATTCAAGGGCAAAAACAAATATTTCACCAAACCAAAAATTTTACCAACCAAAAATTACAAAAAGTGTTCAAAGTGACCACCTCGAGCTCGGATGCAAGAATCCAATCTTCTCCTCATTGACTGGCGAACTCTTTCAAAAACACCAGGATCTGTTTTAATTGAGTTGCACCCAGCGATTTCTTAAGTCTTCTACGTTTTCCAATGGAGTAGCGTACACCAAGAACTTCAAATGGCCCCACAGGAAAAAATCAAGGGGATTTAAGTCCAGGGATCGTGCAGGCCATAAGTGAGGTCCACTTCGGTCAATCCAACGATTTCCGTATGCTTGTGTTAAGAAATCACGAGCTACTTGACTAAAGTGGGCTGATGCGCCATCGTGCATATACCACATTGCATCTCTAATTGCTAATGGTACGTCCCCCAGAAATCCAGGGAGCGTGTTTTCCAAAAAGTTGCGATACACCTCTCCGGTAAGTTTCCCGGGTAGAAATACCGGTCCAATTAGGCAGTCACTCCACAATCCTAATCCAAACTTTCACAGAAAACTGATGATGAAAACGATCTTTAACAATTTCATTTGGATTTTCTTCACACCATACATGGTTATTATGGAAATTCCGTATTGTATTTCTTGAAAAACTCGCTTCATCGATGAACAGAATCAACATCAGGAGTTGAGGGATTTGAACCATTTTGTGCAAAAGCCATTGACAGAATGCAATACGAGGAGGAAAATCAGCAGGAAGAAGTGCTTGAACGCGTTGTATATGGAATGGATACAACAAATTTTCCTTAAGAATGTGCCAAATAGTCCCATTACTTACATCCAAAGCGTCAGCAATTTTTCTTCAATCATGTCCAGCACATCCTCTTCCAGCTCTACCGTTCTTGCTGTCCTTGGCCTTCCTGCTCCTCCATTTCGTCTTAATGCGCCTGTTTCATAAAGACGCCGATGAATACATTCGAAAGTTTTTGTATCAGGAGCAATACGGCCCGGAAATCTTTCAGTATACAACCGCCTAGCTTCTAATGCATTCCCATCAGCAAGTCCATAAATGTAGTCCAAGTCCGTCATCTCGGCATTCGTATAGTGATTCATGATAAAGAACTTCAACAAATTCGACACATACAAAATTATTAATCACGAGACTCATTCAATATGTCAGTGATATGTCAGTGAATAATACAGGAATGTTTAAAAATATTTTTGTACGCATGATATATGTACATGCACTAAAATGTTTTTTTTACTCAAAAACGGTACGTCGTACCATAAAAAGTCAAGAGAGCTTTTTTCTTCACAATTGAACAAAGAATCAAACGTGTCAATACGCGCGCCAATGGTACGACTGAAACATCGTGTTTTATTGCAAAGTATGCGTCTCCCACAGCTCTTGACACGCGTAAAATTTCATTATGATATCTCAAGCCGTTTTGGAAAAATCTAATTTTGACTGTTTTTTTAAATTAAACTTCAACACGCTGTAGATCGGTAACGAAGCGTTTGCGGACCTATGTTTATAGGAACTTTATAGTATAAAATGACCTGGGCAATCAACCCCTTTAATATTGCCGCATCTTTTTTAAACACCCTGTATATATATATATATATATATATATATATATATATATATATATATATATATATATATATATGGAAGAGCTCGATATCCGAATTCATAGAGAAACCAACGCTGTGGCTTAGGTACGTGGACAATACTTTCGTAGTTTGGCAACACAGCAAGCATAAGCTACATGAATTCCTAGATCATGTAAATAGCTGCGCACCCTCCCTAAAATTTACAATGGAATTGGAGTCGGAACAAAAACTGCCATTCCTGGATGTACCTGTACACAGGAATGGCAACACTTTCACAACAAGTGTATACAGGAAACCTACCCACACGGGGAAGTACCTACACTACAACTCCAATCATAAAAACGTGAAGTTATGCGTGGCAAAATGCTTGTACGATAGAGCAAAAACAATATGCTCAAAACAAGAGAATACTCAAAGACAATGTCTACCCCGATCTAACACCTAACCTAAACAGGGAAAGGGTAACCGAAAAAGAAGGACCTAAATATCCATCGATAATACCATATATACAAGGTACCTCAGACAAAATACGAAGGATAGGCAGCAACTACAAGATACGCACTGCCTTCAAATCGACTAGAACGCTCAGGGAATACTAACCAAGACCAAACCATACTATGAAGATCAGAATTCCAAGAATTGTGTATACAACCTACCATGCGAAGGCGGCAGAGCATACATAGGAGACCCCTCAACGTGAGAACGCTGGAACATAAGAACAATGTCCGCAAGGGCGAAACAGAAAAATCAAGAATTGTCGAACATACAGGCAAAGGACGAGAACACAATTCGTCGGAAACTCAAAGAAGCCACATACATCGCACTAGCAGAAAATCCAATAAGCCAAGCTAGTTTGGAAGTTAAACCTATATGGATTCCAATAATATGCAAAGAGCTCAAGCGCAATACACCTGCGCAACAAGTTACGGCGCAACATGCGCAATAAACTACTGTGCAACCATGAAAAAGTTTAATGGCTAAAAGTTGTAAAAAATATATATTGGATTACTTTGTGGCTCAGCGATAAAGGTGTCAGACTAGTAAGTGAAAGGTACCAAGTTCGAATCTGAGTGTAGTAAAGTGCTTGGGAAAAAAATTATATACAGGGCTTCTCACGATGAGCGTTAATTAGACGTTTCTGGCAAACCAGACAACGGATCAACCTGAAAATTTGACAGTATGCATAAATTAATATGATCTACATGCCTAAAATATTTTAGATGATGCGGCGTTGCCGATTCTACTCTAAAGTAGCGACTACTTTGATTTTTCAAATGGAACACCCTGTATATAATATCATATTATGATTTTCTATTACTTTGTCAACAACTTCATGTACTATTTCCCTATACCTATCTATTACCGTTTAAGAGATATAAATTAATTTCGATTTTTTTTACAAAACATGTACTTTTATAAACGCTGATAATCTTGAACTCTCTGGTACTAAGACGATCAAATTCGAAATGGAGTGAAGCGATACTATGAGGATCGTGAAGATCCTCATGGTATCGCTCATATTTTTATTTGCCTCATACTGGGTCTTGAAAAAATGCAGATACTTCTTTTCACATGAAAAAAGGAGTGGAAATCAATTTTTTCAAATAGAACACCCTGTATATTTACACATTTTTGAGCTCTACATCCAATTTTAGATTGACTTTAATCAGATAATGCTATTTCGATTTCGAACCGTTTTCGAGATAAACTGTTTCAAACAGAAACTGACGTGGTTTCCTTGTATTCATCAGTTATTTTTGAGATTTAACATCTATTTATTTTATACTACGTAATACAGTTTATTTTCGATTTAGTTTTTCAACAGTCTCAAATCAGTCAATTTGAAATTGATACGTACCTTAGAAAAAGTTACAATTTGTATGCATTGAGGTATTGAGTGTCTCTACCGTACAACATTGCAAATTAAAATTTTTTAGTAGTGTGCTTTGGAAAAATAAATGATACAATTTTGAAACGTCAAACTTTCGTTGGTGGTTTTGACTGATTGTGATACTAATTATAATAGAAAAATGTCAAGATTAGGTTACAGTAATGAAGATTTCTTGAATTTATTAATTATTGATGGTGAGTGCAATAGAATTGGAAGTAGAACATGTCGAGTATTTCATGAAAGATATCCACAACTTCCGAAGCCGAATAATAATCGACTACTACAAAACTGTAGGTGAATGGAACCTTTCGTCCAAAAATCATTCGTAAAAAGCCTGAAGTGGATGATGATGACAATGGCATAACAGTTTTGGGATTTTTTAATGCATTTCCAATTGCTTCTCTACACGAGGCTAAAGGGAGATAGGTATACCCTATGTGACATTTTATCGCATTCTTAATAAGCACAAATGGCATCCCTATAAATTCTACTGTGTTCAACATTTGAAAGAGACTGATCTGCCTCGTAGAGTGGAATATTGACAATATCATACGGACAGATGAGGTCAAGTTTACAAAAAATGGCATTTTCAACAGTCATTATTGGGCGCCAGAAAATCCTCATGTCGTTCGCCAAAGGGGTTTCCAAGAAAGATGGCAATTTAATGTATTTTGTGCCATAAAGAATGAGTCAATTTTTTATATCCAGTTTTATGATGATAATTTGAATGCAGCAAAATATGAAGGTTTACTGAGAAATGGAATTCAAATGATTTTAAATAATAGGCCAGGAAGAGAACGTGTATGGTACCAAATGGATGGTGCTCCACCCCATAATTCTCGTTCAGTAGGCGAAGCTTTAACTGAAATCTTCGAAGACAGATGGATTGGTAATAATGAACCTTTTCGTTAGCCTCCTAGAACACCAGATGGCAATCCAATAGATTATTTTGTGTGGGGTTTTATTAAAAATATGGTTTACTCCAACCTAGTAACAACAATGGAAGACATGAAATCGAGAGTTAGAACTACTTTCAATAGTTTAAATCCAGGCTTAAGCAGAAGCGCTACACATGAAAATCTTTTGAAGAGATTACATGTTTGTTTAAGTAGAGGTGGAGATGTGTTCGAACATATTCTGAAATACACTGATAATTGAATTAACTTACTAATTCATGAAATTATTTTCAGTTAATTCAGCGTAATAAAACTATTGTTTGAAGAGATTTCATTTGATGGTTGAATAATTATTTATTCATTGTATTATCTGTGACTGATGAAGGAACATCGAACGGAATCTGTTAAATTTCAAAAATAAGTGATGAATACAAGGAAACCATGTCAGTTTCTGTTTGAAACAGTTTATCTCGAAAACGGTTGGAAATCGAAAATCTGATTAAAGTCAATCTAAAATTGGATGTAGATCTCAAAAATGTGTAAATATACAGGGTGTTCTATTTGAAAAAATTGACTTCCACTCCTTTTTTCATGTGAACAAAGTATCTGCATTTTTTAAAGACCCTGATGAGGCAAATAAAAATATGACTCGAAGTGAAGATCCACGTGGTATCACTCCACTCCATTTCGAATTTGATCGTCTTAGTACCAGAGAGTTCAAAATTATCAGCGTTTATAAAAGTACGTTTTGTAAAAAAAAAATCGAAGTTAATTTATATCTCTTAAACGGTAATAGATAGGTATATGAAAATGGTACGTGAAGTTGTTGACAAAGTAATAGGAAATCATAATATGATATTATGTACAGGGTGTTCCATTTGAAAAATTAAAGTAGTCGCTACTTTAGAGTAGAAGCGGCAACGCCGCATCATCTAAAATATTTTAGGCGTGTAGATCATATTAATTCATGCATACTGTCAAATTTTCAGGTTTATCCGTTGTCTGGTTTTTGAGAAACGTCTAATTAACACTCATCGTGAAAAGCCCTGTACTATAACATATGAATTCGACTCAAGTGCGAAAACAGTCCTTCTCAGGCCTAAGCCTGATGACGGCAGCAGAGTGCGCTTCCGAAACGTCGCGCTCAAAAAGCAAAAACTGTGGAAATAGGCATCAACTCAACTAATATAAGTGTTTTGTAACTGTAGTTTCATATTAGTTGAGTTGATGGACCTATTTTCTTATATCTAAATATATTGTAATATTGTCAATTTGAAGGAAAGTTGTAATTAAAACAAATTAAATTCTTAGCTAATTAATTAAGTGAATTTCGATGTAGTGTTCCGAGAAATTAAGTAATTTGAGTCTATACCTAATTTTATCAAGTTTCATGTTTTGTAAATCTGCAATAACAGGTGCACCAATTAATTGTGAAATTATTAACGCAATTAAAAAAAATTGAATTACAGTTAGTATGATTGTTTTCGAATACTATGCACGAGTGATTAGTAATTAATTTCAACTATTTCGTAGATGCGTTAATTTTAGATTAATTTTGATTTCAAGCACCTAATAATTATATATTAGTGTCTAAATATGGATGAACAGATGATTTACATTAAGACCGGTAAAATAATCTAATTTAGTGAATTGATGATTACACTGGAGTATGTCAAGAAAACCCGCTTCATTAATTAGTGTCTACAATCACTTGAAAATTGTTATTTTAATTAAAGTTTATGCGCAAAGACGGATAGTTGTAAGGAACGTTCAAGGTTAATACTTTAGAGATGCACAAAAAATGCTTATTATATAATCGTTACAGTCTCATATTTACATCCTGTACTTAAACAATATACGAATTAATCATGAATGTAGTTATAATTAATTTGTGATACGTATTGAAAATTAGCAGATTATTAACATATTTATTCACGTATTTTTATACATTCTCAAACCTGTTACTAATTTTTTTCATACAAAACTTACGCCATTCATTGCAAATAAGTAATTTTATATAATTTCCTTATCAATTACTTATAAATTTTTTAAGTAAAATTACAATAAGTACATTGTTAATTATGACCACTCACAATTTATTTTTGTTTGTTTCAGAAATTCCTAAAGCAAATGTGATAAAACATGAATATTCAACAGCAACGCTCGCACCGACGCCACTTTATTAGCTTTACAAAGAATAAAAGATTCAGCAATGTACGTATTTATTTAATTTTTTTTTAATTAAAATCTTAATTATTTTAATTATAGCTCGATTCACAAACAAACTTGTGGCTCAGTTAATATGTCACAATCGCACAATGAGACGATTACATTAAATAACAATAATTACGAAGATAGACAATCGATTGAAGATACGACAGTCCGAAGAAGAAAAGTACATCGTTGTGATGTCGTTGGTTGTCATAAAGTTTATACGAAAAGTTCGCATCTTAAAGCACATAAGCGAACACATACAGGTATGTGGGATTTGGTGTAAGTGGTAAACTTGGCACTCGCTCATTATATAAATAAAGAGGTAACGTAAGCTGATTTTAACAAAACGAGCGTGAAGATAGGCTCAGTTGATTATTCGAATTAGTCAAAATTTATTAATCATACTTCGACGCCTTTAAATTCTTTTCAATTTTTCATTTACATTTAACGCGTTGAGCCACGGTCGTCATCAATGCGATGCCTCACCAGCAGTTGATCTTGGGACCGCGAGGTATTAATGTGATGTCAAAGAATATTTTCTTTGGCGATGTCACGTAACTGAACCTGCGTGAACTTAGCGGCTAAAAGGCAGCAGCCAAAATGTGGAAAACACCCAAAAACACATAGGCGTGCATTAAGAATAAAATTAACCACTAACTCAAAATTCACAATTCAAGCAGATCTGATCCACATATTTGACTTAAATAATCTGTATTTAATAATCCAGTATATAAGGTTTAAATAACTTCAGCCCCGTCTAAGGTGACGAAAACTACCCTCATGTTTAAAAAATTTATACCTAAAAAAGAAAAGAATTGCCTTAAATAATTACTACTTACCTTAGTAATCCAGTATATAAGGACTAAATAAATTCAGCCCCGTCTAAGGTGGAGAGAACCACCCCAAAGTTCTAAAAAAATTTATATCTAAAGAAGAAAACGAAACATCACTTTAAGAATCGCCTAAAAGAATCACCACTAACCATAGCAATCTAGTACACAAGGTTTAAATAACTTCAGCCCCGGCTAGGGTGAAGAGAACTATCCCCAAGTTCTTTAAAAATTTACGTCTAAAGAAGAAAACGAGATATCACATTCAGAATTACCTTAAAGAATCACTACTAATCATTGCAATTCAGTATACAAGGTTTAAATAACTTCAGCCCCGTCTAGGGTGGAGAGAACTACCCCCAAGTTCTTCAAAAATGTATATCACTTTCAAAATTGCTTTATATAATCACTACTTACCAGTATATAAGAACTAAATGACTTCAGTCCCGTCTGGGATAGAGAGAACTACTCCCAAGTTCTTAAAAAATTATACCTAAAGAAGCAAACGTGATATCACATTCAGAATTGCCTTAAAGAATCACTACTTACCTTAGTAATCCAGTATATAAGGACTAAATAACTTCAGCCCCGTCTAAGTTGGAGAGAACTACCCCCCAAGTTCTTAAAAAATGTATATTTAAAGAAGAAAACGAGATGTCACTTTCCGAATTGCTTTAAATAATTACTACTTATTTTAGTAATCCAGTCTATAAGCACTCAATAATTACAGTCCCGTCTAAGGTGGAGAGAACTACCCCCAAGTTCTTAAAAAATTTATATCTAAAGAAGAAAACGAGATATCACTTTAAGAATTGCCTTAAAGAATCATTACTAACCATAGCAATCCAGTACACAAGGTTTAAATAACTTCAGCCCCGTCTAGGGTGGAGAGAACTACCCCAAGTTCTTAAAAAAATTATACCTAAAGAAGAAAACGAGATATTACATTCAGAATTACCTTAAAGAATCACTACTAATCATATCAATCCAGTATACAAGGTTTAAATAACTTCAGCCCGTCTAGGGTGGAGAGAACTACCCCCAAGTTCTTAAAAAAATTATATCTAAAGAAGAAAACGAGATATGACTTTCAGAATTGCTTTATATAATCACTACTTACCTTAGTAATCCAGTATATAAGGACTAAATGGCTTCATCCATCTAGGGTAGAGAGAACTACCCCCAAGTTCTTAAAAAAATTATACCTAAAGAAGAAAACGAGATATCACTTTCAGAATTGCTTTAAATAATCACTACTTACCTTAGTAATCCAGTATATAAGGACTATAATTTCAGCCCTTCTAGGTGAGAGAACTTCCCAAGTTCTTAAAAATTATACCTAAGAAGAAAACGAGATATCACTTTCAGAATTGCTTTAAAAATCACTACTAACCTTAGTAATCCAGTATATAGAACTAAATAACTTCAGCCCCGTCAAGGGAGAGAACTACCCCAAGTTCTTAAACAATTTATATCTAAAGAACAAACAAATATCACTTTAGAATTGCCTTAAATAATCACTACTACCTAGAATCCAGTCATCAAGGTTTAAATAACTTCAGCTCCGTCTAGGTGGAGAGAACTATTCCCAAGTTCTTAAAAATTTATACCTAAAGAAGAAAACGAGATATCATATTCAAATTACCTTAAAGAATCATTACTAACCATAGCAATCCAGTACACAAGGTTTAAATAACTTCAGCCCCGTCTAGGGTGGAGAGAACTACCCCCAAGTTCTTAAAAAATTATATCTAAAGAAGAAAACGAGATATGACTTTCAGAATTGCTTTATATAATCACTACTTACCTTAGTAATCCAGTATATAAGGACTAAATGGCTTCATCCCCATCTAGGGTAGAGAGAACTACCCCCAAGTTCTTAAAAAAATTATACCTAAAGAAGAAAACGAGATATCACTTTCAGAATTGCTTTATATAATCACTACTTACCTTAGTAATCCAGTATATAAGGACTGAATGACTTCAGCCCCGTCTAGGGTGGAGAGAACTACCCCCAAGTTCTTAAAAAAATTATACCTAAAGAAGAAAACGAGATATCACTTTCAGAATTGCTTTAAATAATCACTACTTACCTTAGTAATCCAGTCTATAAGCACTCAATAATTTCAGCACCTTTTAAGGTGGAGAGAACTACCCCCAAGTTCTTAAAAAAATTATATCTAAAGAAGAAAACGAGATATTACTTTAAGAATTGCCTTAAAGAATCACTACCAACCATAGCAATCCAGTACATAAGAACTAAATAACTTCAGCCCCGTCTAGAGTGGGGAGAACTACCCCCAAGTTCTTAAAAAGTTTATATCTAAAGAAGAAAACGAGATATCACTTTAAGAATCGCCTTAAAGAATCATTACTAACCATAGCAATCCAGTACACAAGGTTTAAATAACTTCAGCCCCGTCTAGGGCCGAGATAACTAACCTCAAGTTCTTAAACAATTTATACCTAAAGAAGAAAACCAGATTTCACATTCAGAATTGCCTTAAAGAATCACTACTTACCTTAGTAATTCAGCCTATAAGACTAATAATTCAGTCCGTCTGTGGAGATAACTACCCCCAAGTTCTTAAAAAATTTATATCTAAAGAAGAAAACGAGATATCACTTTAAGAATCGCCTTAAAGTATCACTACTAACCATAGCAATCCAGTACATAAGGACTAAATCACTTCAGTCCCGTCCAGGATGGAGAAATAGTTCTTAAAAATTTTTAAGGAACGATAGTATCACTTTAGAATCGCACCTAGCACGGAATCAGTTATAATATAAACTGTAGTACTGGATTTAACGTTATAACTTGTCTTCTGGAGAATATAGTTCTTAAGAATAGTTTATATCTAAAGAGAAATAGAGTATCACTTTAAGAATCGTTTATAACAGCAATCCATATAAGATATAACTTCGTTCTCGTTAGAATATAAATTTGTAAGGACTTGGGGTAGTTTCTCCACCTAGACGGGGCTAAGTCATTTAAACCTGTATACTGGATTACTATGTTAATAGTGATTTTAAATTTAGTGATATCTCTTTAATACTGATTAGTAAGAATTATATTCACTTAGAAGCTGAATTATTACTATACTGGAATCTATAGTGATTTTTAACATAAATGAATCGTTCTTAGATATAAATTTTTAAGACTTGGTAGTTCTCCACCTAGACGGGGCTGAAGTATTTAAACTGTATACTGGATTACTATGGTAATAGATTCTTTAAGCAATTCTAAAGTGATATCTCGTTTTCTTCTTTAGATATAAATTTTAAGAACTTGTAGTTCTTCCACCAGAGCAATATTGTAAGTTTGACTGGATTACTATGGTTAAGTAGTGATTCTTTAAGCATTTAAAGTGATATCTCGTTTTCTTTAGATATAAATTTAGAACTGGTAGTTCTACGCTTAACTGAGTTATTTAAGCTGATACGTTGGATTACTAGGTTAAGTAACTTATTTAAGCATTCTTAATGATATCTTTTCTGTTTGATATAAATTTCAAGAATTGTGCTTGATTAGTGCGTTAATTTTGCATCATAAAATTTTCTGCCTTTGTCCTTCTGGTCAAGTTAGCAGGATTAAATTGAGATTCTTATTTCGTTGATAATACAGCTTGTGAATTCGTCATGATAACGGTGATAATTTTAAATTATGGATTGATTTAGAACTCATTAGTTCGAGCTTACTCACATTCGCGTTTATCTCTTTCTTAAATAATCAAACTATTTTCTGTGCTGAATGTGATTAATTGTGTTGAACTGAGGTTAACTCGCTTAATGTTACTAGTTATAAAATATTTGTGTTAATTATTTCGTATTATTCATAAATATTTATGTTTCATCAAAAGCAACATAAAAGATTTACTCTGCTTTTTGTTAGGTATGTATTTATATTTCTACAGCTCTGTGTTGGTCAAAGAAACAAGTAACGCAATAATTTTTCTTACAAATACTACATTGATATTTAGAACTACTACATTTATTTTGAGCTTCCTTCCTTCCGCGTTCTTCCTTCATCTTAGAATAACATACAACACACCTATTCTTCTCGCTTCGACCAATGCGTGATTAGATATTCGTGTTGCTCAAACTTGGTAGTGTTTCAACACTAGTGCCACTTGCTTTTTGAACTCGGTTATAGAAATATTGTTTTGAGTAACTTCTTTATATACTATAAAAGCATTCACCATTGCGCAACCAAACATTAATTCCATCGCTAATTTGCGTTACCATGTGGCAAACAATGAGAGTATACTTTCATTTGGTCTGACAAGTCTATAAAACTCGTCGATCCATTGTAATCAACAACTGCCACTGGTTTTTCTATATCTTTACCTCTTTGTCTGACTTTCTTCGTTTTATCTGTATGCTTCGTAGTGAGCATCATTACATCTCTGGTGTCAAGCCACTTCAACATTACAATTCCAGTATTACTTTCCCGGGCAAAAAGCTCACCGTTCTTCATTTTTTTCTTTACTGCTTCAGTACAGTTCATCTTACGATTTGACCGAACTGTTCCAACCATGTAAGTTTTACGCTTTAGTAGTTCATGTGTGAGAGCTACACTTGTGTAATAATTGTCCGTAAACAATGTTCGACCATGATCTAACAAGTTACCTAGAAAATACATGACAACATTGAAGGATGCATTTCCACTTTGTTGAGTATCCTTTCCGCAATAAATTTTCAAGTTACATGTATAACCATTTTGGATATAAACTTTATATAGTTTGATGTCGAATGAAACGGCACCATGGTTTCGTCAATACATATGTTATTTCCTGGATTTACAATACACTGGAATCGTTGAATAAGCTGCTGAACTAACGGTGTTATTTTATGAAGTCTTGCAAACTCCTCGTCCTGATTGTCGAATGTTGCGTCATTATTGAAATGAAGCATTACCAGCAACTGTTCAAAGCAATTTCTTGTCATAACTTTTTTATATTACTTTCGACAAAAAAATTTTGCTCCAATAATCCCGTAACTGTGGGAGTTTTGGTAGCCCTGTTCTGATAATTATTCCAAAAAAATTTGTTCATCTCCTCAATATTAGTGGGTGTCCAGGGTTTTGATTTAGATTTTGCAGTATGTGCCTTTTAACTTACTGTTTGTTCGGCATAAGTGTTAGTTTGATCGACTATCTAAGATATTATTTCATCTGTCAAAAAGAGCATAAAAAATTCGCAAGGTTCATGTTTATATAAATTATAGTATAATGGATTGATTCCAACATCGCCCACTTCAAGATTAAACGTTTTCAAACTGGAATAGTCAACTGGTCGCCACTGTATATCTGTAACATTGACATCATCTTCTAACTCAGAGTTTTCCGATTCTATTGCAAATGTGGAAATGACTTCCTCAATTGTTTCCCTAATATGGTACTCTTGTAGAGGAAATACACCATCATGCAAATGCACAAATGGAAGAATATGGTTGTCTTTCCTGGCTAGAAGCATCGTCTAAACCAACTTGTTGTTGAATACCACTAGATTCTTCAACTTCTGACATATTCAAAATGCCACTGAGTCGCGCAGTTTTGTCTATCTCACTACACTTTTCCAATCTAACTTTTTTTGTTGGAAATTTTGGACCGACGAGTCACTGTCACTTGGTTCATATTCATCAGATGAGGTATCATTTCCGTATAGTTCAGGCTCATCCGCATCTATTGCTTCTTCGTCGGACATAATTTCTGCCCATAATCTACAACTTTTCTTGATCTTGATAAGAACCCATTATACTTCACACTCAGCACTTCTCACACTAAACAGTGTAATAGGGATAGTGCATTCGTAAACGACGATATAGCAGACAACATTCAACAGGATTTTGTGAGTCATCACACTGATGCCTCGTAGTCCACAGAGAACATGTTTGCTTTTCAATGTGATGCGTCAATACTTTCTTTGGAAATTTAGACGTTTTAAAAAATTTTTAAAAATTATAAAGCGAAACACTTACTTTTATGGAAAATTTAATGGATTTAACATAAATTTCAATGCGGTCCGACCAGTAGAAAAATATCTTATAATGGCGGGGCTCAACGTGTTAATAACACAGATAATAAGGCAAATTTGAAACATATTACTTTTGCTTATATTCGTACTGTGTCTTTTCAACGTTCATTTCTTCATAAAGGATACCGCAAGAAAATATACCTGTTTCTATGAATTGTTTTACTCAACATCTCTAATTTATATCAGGAGTTAAGGTGGCAATATGACGTTTATGTTAGAATAAGACTGAATTTCATAACTTGGGGCATAGTTGGCTGTTTGTTATTCAGTGGAATTGGTTGGCTATTAATTATGAACCACTTATATAAAACCAATGTAATTATGTATAGCAGTTCATTTCACGACTAACGATTACAACATTACCGTTCTTGAATTTCAGCCAACAAAACTCTTCGAATATTTCTTATTCAAAAACAGCAAGTCAAAAGGGCATCTAGTCAATATAGTGTATAGCATATAGTAGATATGTAGGTATAGTCCATGTAGTCTATATACTTTATATACACCGTATAGCCTGTATAGTCCGTGTGTCAGCATAATCCATATATTCCGTATCGTCCATGTAGCCCGTGTAGTTCGCGTAGTCAATGTATTCCGTATACTTAGGGTACTTCGCACCATGTTTTCGGTATAATCGGTGTACTATTTACCCCGTATTGTTCATATATTCCATGTAGCCTGCGTAGACTATATACACTGTATGGTCCGTATAGTCCCTATAATCCGGATGGTCCATGTTGTTCATGTAGTCCTTGTAGTCTGAAAGGTTGATATGATCAGTATTATCCGTATAGTTAATAAGTCCGTATATTTTATATAGGTCGTTTAGTCAGTATAGTCCGTACAGTTCGTATAGTCTCTGTAGTATGTATAATTTGTGTAGTCCGCACAGTCCTTATCGTCCGTATGGTCCATATACAGTGTACATTCCCCGTTACATATAGTTCGCATAGTTCGTATGGTCCATATAGTCCGGATAGTCAGTATAGTCCATGAAGTCGGCGTTGTCATTGTACTGCGTGTACTCCGGGTACTTCCTTTGCTTGGTATACTTGGTGAATTCGGTATACGCGGTAATAGATATAGTCGGTATAGCCCATATAGTGGATATAATAGGTATATCTAGTATAGACAGTATAGATCGTATAATCCATATAGTCTGTAAAGTCGGTATAGTCCATATAGTCCTGGTAGTCTGTATAGTCCGTATAGCCCACACAGTTATTGTAGTCCGTACAGTCCGTTATTCCGTATGGTACCTGTAGTGCGTATCATCCGTACCTATGGGCAGAATAGCATGTATCATCTGCATAGTCAGTATCATCCGTATTGTCCTTATAGTCCATTTAGTACCTATGGTTGTATAGTTTGTGTAGTCCGTATGCTCTGTAGTCTTTATAGTCCGTATAGCCCGTATAGTCATATAGTCCGTAGAGCCTGTATAGTCCGGATAGGCCGTATAATTCATGTTGTTTGTATGGTCAGTATACCCTGTATCCTTGTTGTGGTTTAGACAGTCCGCAGTCCGTGTAGTACCATTTAATCCGTATAGTCTGTATAGTCCGTATGTCTCTATAACCCGTAGTGTCAGTATAGTCCGTATGTCTCTATAACCCGTAGTGTCAGTATAGTCGGTATCGTCCGTATAGCCCGTATTATCGGTATAATCCGTACAGTCAAAATGGTTCGTATGGTACTTGTCCGTGCGATCCATATATTCCATAGTTCGTAAAATTGGTGCAGTCTGCAGAGTCTAATAGCCCGTATTGTGAGTAGAGTCCGTACAGTTCATGCAGTCTCAGTTGTCCGCGTAGTCAATGTACTCCGTATTTCCGGGTACTTCGTATACTCTGTATACTTTATCTATTTGATATACTCGGTACACTAGGAGATTAGGTATACTTGGGATAGTCTGTATAGTTCATATAGTCCATGTAGCCCATATACTTTATATACACTGTCTATTCTGTTTGCTCCATATTGTCTGTACAGTCTGCATAATTGGTGTATTTAGTCCGCATAGTTTGTGTAGTCTGTGAACTTTGTGTACTCTGGGTACTTCGTATACTGGGTATATTCGATATACTTGATATAGGCCATATCGTTCATATAGTCCATGTACTGTGTATACTCTATATGTACTGCATATTCTGTATTTTCATGTAGTCTTTATGGTGCGGGTAGACTGTATTGTCCGTGTAATTCGTATCGTCCGTAGTATACGTATAGTCGGTACAGTGTGTAAGGTCCGTATCCGTATCGTCCGTATGGTTTATTTGGTACACACACACACACACACACACACACACACACACACACACACACACACATATGTATATATATATATATATATATATATATATATATATATATATATATATATATATATATATATATATATATATATATATATATATAGACCGTATAGTCTGTGTATTTCCTATAGTTACCTTTAAATTGCAAAATTGTAGTTTAAGTTCAATAAAAATATAATATGTCGGTTAGATACCTTATTATATTCTTAACTTACTTTAACTTATTATGTTCTTAAAAATAAAGAAATCCTTCATAGAAAGTTCCTCAATTGCAATGAAACAAATGCGTAAAATTATTAGCTTTAAGTATCATGTTTAATAATTAGTTACAGTAAACAAAACTTCAATGTCAAATTCGAAGTTCAGTAGTCTTATTAAAAGTTGCTAATGTACTAGTATTAACTGCTCATAAAAAAACGTTTTAATCTCCGTATTAAAAAAACAATTCAAAACAAGTCTTGCGAATAAATTATGCACACTTTGGTTTCTTAACCATACATTTTATTCCATAATGTCTTAGTTTTGCAGGTAGCGCAAAGTTGGCCAGGAAAAATATATAGAAAATATTATACCTTGGATTATATTTAAATTCACAAATAAACAATGTTTATTTACACGAAATTAACGTATTCTTTACTTAATAGACAAAGTTTGCCCTGATACGTACGTTTCCTTATTCAAAAATTAAAAATTCCAAATACACAACTGACTTGCGTCATCCGTTAATGTCATTTACATTAAACTGGGTCGAGCTAATTTATTTGTTTATTTACAGATATTTATTTTCTAACGAAAGAAAAAAAACCAAAGTTCTTCCATTAATTTATTTAACCATGCAAACGACGCGAGTATTTGATAGAAAATTATACAGCTCTAAACGAACTACCACTTCACGAGTCTCGAAAATCATCCTTTTTTATTTCGTATTTGGATTCAGCGGGAAATTTAGGATGCGTCTTTATTTTTTTAAGGGCCTAAGGCCCTTTTGTAGAGCCCCAGTTCTAAAAGGATCTTGTGTAGTAAAAAAAAAGAAATTCCAACAATGTACCTTTCATTTATCTTGATTACTTGATGCAGTAAGGAATTTAACACTGCACACTTCAAGTTGAGATTTCTGGTATACAAGACCGTTTTAGAATATTTTGGGGGCCCTAGAAATCCTTACATGAAACTACAATGTAGATTTCTTTATTGGTTCAAATACTCAAGGCAAAAAATAAGTCTTTGCTATACAGGAACCTCTTAAACCATTTTAGGGCTTTTGGGCCTTATTAGGGGCCCTATAATGGGCCAAAATTTAGAATGTTTTATTTGATCAATTATTCAAGATAAAACAAGGTATTTACTACAAATTTAGCTTTTGTTATTTGGGACCATTTTAGAATTATTTAGGACCCTATAAAAAGACCTATTCTGACGTAGAATTTTCCGGTGAATCAAAATATGAAGTCAAAAGTATGGTTCCCGTTTGAGATTTTAAAGGGCTCAAAGTCTGATATTACCATTCGATTCGAAAAATGACTACAGGTCATTTTTGACCTGAATAAGTTATTAAGACGGACTATATATATATATATATATATATATATATATATATATATATATATATATATATATATATATATATATATATATATATATATATATATATATATATATACATATGTATCGAGCAGCCCGCCCTCCTCCTTGGGGGAGGGAATGAAATACATGGCCTTTTCCTTTTTTTTTGAAGCAGCATTCAGTTTTACGCTTTGTACAGCTGAAATAGGGTCACAGCTAGAACTTTCCATAGTCCAAAACAATCTGTACGTTCACCTAGCAACTATAGCGTGGTCGAATAAACGTTACAACATCGATGCTCTCATATAACCACCTCATCACGACGTGCTCGGCAGCAGTCATCAAACGTCGTGATAGTTAATAGCCGATTCAATAATAGCACTAATGGTGACGCCATCCACCCCGTGAAAGGATAATAAACATCGCCATAACGTACTTCGCAAATTCTTCACAGCCTTATTTCAAGATGCTGCACTCATTTTCAATATTCTTACACAACTTTCAAGATGCTGGGCATGATTTCCAGACCAATCTTCACACTGCCAAAAAAGACCGTATTTCAAGATGCTACGCCAAGATTATGAAACCAGTTTCAATGAGATGAGTATTTAATTTTTAATCAAAACGGGTTATTACGTAAGCCATAGGTCATTATTATTTTGTTTCTAAATGTAAATTTGCATATTTATATATATATATATATATATATATATATATATATATATATATATATATATATATATATATATATATATATATATATATATGCAGTGAATCTTATCTAATCCAAAATTAAAGGAGCACTAGAACTCATCATTATAAGCAAAAAGTTCATATGTACATGGGTCCGAAATGCTTCGTTTCCGAGATACAGGGTGTCAAAAAAACCGCGATTTCTTCAATATTTTTCGACTGTTTACTTTTAATATTAATTTCTTTTCTTGTTTTTAATATTGGATATTTTAGTGCTCCTTACAAGTTTTAAATAAATAAACATTGTGAGTTTTAAATGTGTTTTCTCAGAAACGGTTGCTCTAGCGACATCACTAAAATATACCTTTTTTAGCAGAAAGATAGGAGAATCGATTTTCTAGTCCAAAATGGTATACAGTGTAGCACAAAAAATTGCAACGATTTAAAGGTGTCGAAATGGTTGGCGCTCTAGAGACCACAACTAAATGGACCACAAATTTGAATATTTAATTTCAAAAACCATCGTATAAGAAATTTCATGAAATTATTTCGAAACAGTCGAAGGATATTGAAGAAAACGCGATTTCTTTTTTCAACTTTGACACCCTGTATCTCGGAAACGAAGCATTTTCGGACCCATGTACATATGAACTTGTTTACTTATATATATATATATATATATATATATATGTATGTATGGGATGTTTCAAAAAACGTTCCGCCAATTTATAGGCTAAATAGAATATTAAAAAATAACGTTAGTTTGGTTAATAAACATGTGCCCGAATATGCTTCCTTAAGAAGATACGGCCCTGTAAAAGTGGCCCCAAAAATCCTTTTTTTAATTATCTCTCAAACGGTTTAAAATAGCTAAATGAAATTTAGACCACAAATACCTTTGATTAGGTCATAAAAGATAGTCTTGACAAATTTTTAATATTTTGTATAGGAGCATCGTTAAAGGGGGGATATTTTTTATTTTTTGGGCAAAAATAGTGTTTTTTAAACAATTTGACACGAAAAAGATACTCTTATTGAAAGTCAAAAAAATTACTGGTTTAGGAGTTATTTGATGTTTGAAGTTTGAAGTAATGATGACCGAATTAATAAATTATTTTAAAATGAAACAATTAATAATTTTCATGCGTGAGAACCTCAGGGAATAATGATTGTTTCATAAACAACTATGAGGTAAAAATATTGGAAATTATTTAGAACTTAAAATAATAATAATTGTATATTAACACAGAACAGACAAAGGAAACAATAAAAAAAACAACGAATAACACAAACAGAAAAAAAATTGAATAAGTAGGTACGGGTTTTTACATACAGTCTTTCTTATTTTAGGTAAAGCGTGTTAAAACCTCAAATAATTTCAAAACTTGTAATTTTTTTACTTTCAACAAGAGTACCTTTTTTGTGGCAAATAACTCATTATTGGAGTGATATAAATTCACATCTAATTCATGAAAGGCAATACCAAACTCATTGGAGTTGTAATGTTTTTGCCGCAATAAACATGATGGTGTGCTAGTGGTACATTTATATAATAAAAATTTGAATGGTAGACTGAATAGCGATTGTAAAATTACAATTTTGACTATTTTAAGCGAAAGATACCTATTTTAAATGATTATTTACGACCGCTAAATTGGAACCAGTTGTGGTTCCAACATGGCGGAGCTCCACCTGATAATAGTGTGTTTGCAAATATTTTTTTGGAAAACTACTTTGAGAATCGTTACAAACAACGGTCCTCATAAATTGCCTTCTCGATCGCCCGACCATTAGAAAAGAATTGAAAAATGTTTAGCCGTTCTAGGTATTCAGTTCGTGCATTTATCATACTTTAACAGTTTTTGTTTTTGTTTTAAAATGTTATCTTTAGTGTTGTTAATTTATAAAAATAATGATTAATCTAGTTTCTATTGTTATAATTGTTTCAATTACAAGTATGGTTTTAAAAAGAATGTTTTAATGCTCTATTTTGAGTATGAAGTACATACTTCGTTTTATGTGTACTACCAAAGTCTCAGTTAAGTAGATACCATCTGTTTATTATTGATTCCTTTTAAGTAAAGTCAACCAAACATTAATTTTTGGTTTAATTACCAAAAATGTCGATTTTTTCAAGATTGTACAAAAACTATAAATTTTAGGAGTCTCCTTATTTTTTTGCGTAGAATCTATTAATGCAGTAAAATAGGGTTGTTATTAAAAAAAATGAACTTTTTTTAAATTTGCAAAATTTGTTGCCATTTTTCGAACACCCTGTATAAGTTTTTAATTTATTTTAGTAAGAATGGTCTGTAAGCTGTAGTTCTATGTGAAGTATTAAAATAATTTAGACCTAGCTCGCTTGTACCTCAAAATTATATTTTGTGAACTGGTCATTTCAAAATTTTGAAAAATAAATAACTAAAAGTATTTTAGACATAGTCTTTTAAACTAATTAATATTAACTAGTTTTAAAAAATAATAAATGGGTACTTCCATTAAAATAACATTGGTCAGTTAACGAAGTAATACAATTGTATAATTAATAGATTTTTAAAAAGTCAACAAACATTTTAAATTTTAGGATATTATTACAAAAATGTGAATTTTATAAATTTAAAATATATTTTATAAATTTTAGATACTCAATATTTTATTGCTAGATTATATAAATATCTAAAATATTGTTATTAATTGTGCTAATAAATGCAACTTTTATTTTTGAAATTCAAAATTTAATTGGATTGAGAAACTGATAAATAATTTTTATAACGTTTTATTATATCGAAAACAAGATTCTGTAAACTTAAAATAATTTTATTGCAAATGTTCAAAATGTCTCGTTAGTCAACTGACAATAGCCTAATCGATCTACAATTCCTGCTGCACATTTCGAACCATTTCGCGTTAGTTGACTAACGGAGGACATTTCGAACATTTGCTGAAATAAAATTATTTTTAAGTTTACGAATCTTTGTTTTCGATATAATAAAACGTTATAAAAATTATTTTATTTTACGTTTATTCATGATCTTTTCAATTTAAATTTTGAATCGAATAATCAAAATTCGCATTTAGATAACATTATGACAAGTTAGGTCATGACTATCTGAAAAAATTTTTGAACTGAACATAAAATTTTTTCTAAAATTGTATAATATAGATTTAAAAATTTTTAAATAATTCTTAACAAAATATATATATATATATATATATATATATATATATATATATATATATATATATATATATATATATATATATATTATATATGGTATATATATTTGGTGTCCCTAAATTGCATAGCCAAAAGGATAATGAAGATTACTTACGTGAAAATGAGCCGATTTAACTAAACTTGCCCAAAGTTGAAAAAATAAATCGCATTTTCTTTCCCTACTTTTTCTGCTTAAAAAAGGTATACCTTTTTTATATCGTTAAGAGCACCGGTTTCCGAGAAAAACGCATCTAAAGCTAATGATGCATGCAAATTATCCAAAAGTATAACAATAATTCATGAAGCCGATTTATTGAAAACATTGAAGAAGAATGAACTTTTTCAAGAACAATAATTATTGAAGAAAAAATAAAAACAACAATTAACAACAGACAAAATATACCCACGTACCACACAAAATTACAAAACACCGAACGCGTTTCGATAGCTACGCTATCATCATCAGCGGTCTACTAGTCGGTGTTTTTTAATGTTGTGTGGTACGTGGGTATATTTTGTTTGTTACAGATCCTGCCACAGTTCCAGTGTTCCAGATTTTTCAATAATTAACAAAGAACAAAGTTAAACAATTAAATTGCATTATTATCAACCAAAAGCTAAATAAAAATTAAAAAAATAATTACATTATGTAAACAAGTGCAATTGACTTTCCTGGAAGGTAATTAATTTGCTAATTCAACAAATGTTCAAAATTTCCACCATTTTACTGCATGCACAAGTTAATTCTTTTTAAAAAATTACATTGTACTCTGGACAATACTTCAGGACTATTCTTCAATAAATTGGCTTCATGAATTATTCTTGCCAACAATTCTTGCGTATTAACTGGGGATGCATAAACTTTCGATTTCAAGGCATCCCACAAAAAAAATCACAGGGTGTCAAGTCCGGTGATCGAGCCGGCTAGTTCACAGGTGCGTCACCTTCTCTTCCAATCCAGTGTTGTGGATATACCTCATTTAAATGTTGTCTTACATATAAAGTAAAATGAGGAGGTGCGCCATCATGCATAAACCAAAGGTCACGACGAAGGAGGGTAAATTTTGTATTAAAAAGTTCAAGGCCCTATCTCCAATTTAGCCGATTTGGCAGTACAAAGGAACCAATAATAAAACTGTCTACAGTTCCAGCCCAGATATTTACTTGAAATTGATGCTGATAATGAGATACTCTCGTTTCATGAGGGTTTTTAACAGCATAAACATGTTCATTATGAACATTGAAAATACCGCATCTAGTAAAAGTATGTTCGTCCGTGAACAAAATTCTTTTACTAAAATTTGGATTTTCGATTCTTCTATGAATATTAAATCGACAGAAAGCTAAACGGTAATCATGATCCATGTGCAATGTCTTGAACTTTTCAAACATGAAAGGGGTGCATTGAAAAACCCTGTGAACTGATGATTTCGAAATTCCCCCTTGCAATCCTACACGTCGTGTGCTGGTCTTTGGATTTATTTCAAAAGCGTCCTAAATATCTTCTTCTATTTCCACCGTCCAGAATTTACACGGCTTGGTTGAAACCATTTTCGCGGAGACGTCTTTCGATATTAGCAAAAGTGTGCCGATTGGAGTTCTACGAAAGGATATTTTTCCCTATAAATTCGTACACTTCTTCGACCGTTGTAATGGCAAAGTCCATAGACTAAAAGCATGTCTACCATTTCAGAATCAGTGAAACTGTGAGGAATAATTATGGATCTGTATCAACGGAAAAGCGACAGAAAAAAACTAACGTTTGATAAATAAATTCAACTGCGGATATGGTAACTAAAAAGCAAAGGCGACTAAAGTTTTTTATCTAAGTTAAAGCGCTTGCGCAAATGTGCAATGCATTAGAAAATATTTTTTCCTGGCTAAACCGTTCATCTTATCCTAATTTTTCACGAGAGAAAAAAGATTCAAAATTAATTGAAATTAATTAAAACTAATTGTTATTGCGGAAAAAAATAGGATAGTTAAATCAGTTATTTTGATACTTTTGGATAATTTCATGCATCATGAGCTTTAGATGCGTTTTTCTCGGAAACCGGTGCTCTTAGCGATATCAACAAGGTATACCTTTTTTAAGCAGAAAAAGTAGGGAAAACTATTATTCCATACTAAAAGGGCGTACAGTGTAGCACAAAAAAGTTGTAGCGGTTTAAACATGTCCTAATGGTTGTTTGTAGCGCCCTCTAGGAAATACATCTTAATCGATAATAAATTTAAATTTCTCGTCCCAAGGAACCCCCATATAAGAGATTCTATAAAATTAGCTCAAAACAGTCGAAAGATATGAAAGAAAACGTGATTTATTTTTTCAACATTGACACCCTGTAGCTTCGTTATCAACTTTTGGACTAATGCAAGTTTAGTTAAATCAGCTTATTTTTACGTAAGTAATCTTCCTTATACTTCCTATGCAATTTAGGGACACCCTGTATATATATATATATATATATATATATATATATATATATATATATACACACACACACAGGGTGGCCCACCTATCTGGTCTCGGAATATAGCTCCTAAATCAATAGAGATTTATAAAAAATTCCAACGGTATGTTATTGGAGACTAAGAGAGCTACTTTTTAAAATTATTTTTGTGTGTACAGGGTGCTCCATAAATACGTGGCAAAAAATTTCAACATTTTTTTAGACGGAACACCCTGTATATTTTTTCATTTTTAAAAACTGTCTTTTGTAAGCTTTGCAATGATACCTCATTTTTGTCATCGAATGCAGCGTTGCCAAGTTATTCACGTTTTAGTAAAATTTACGGGAAAATCATATTGGTAAAAAGAATATCAGTGTTTTTTTTTGGTTTTTATAATCGGAACAGCAAAAATTACCAGTCTAATAGACAAAATGTTAATTAAAACTTTTATAAGTATTAAGTTTATAAAAAATATACAGGGTGTCCAGAACAGATCATCCAAATACGTCATTTTCAAATAGCTAAAACTTAATTTTTTCAAATAGAACACCCTGTATATGATATGAAAACTTACTTTATAAGCTTTCTAATGAAATCATAATTGTGGTAACTAGTATTACTTAATAATAGGTAAAAACCTAAAAATGAAAAGTATGTCGTTTTGTTTTCGTTTTCTTATTCATTTCAAGAGAAATTTAAAAATAAACAGAAATTTGAAAACCGCTGGTTTTCAGAATTAGCACTTTAATCTTAAAAATACCCAATTGTAGTATTAGTAACCCTGTTTTCATGACTAGGTACTACTTTAATTATAAAGTACATAGGTACCTGACTAAATTATGTATAAAGCAATGGTATAATAGAAAATGCAAAGTAGTCACTGAAAACAAAACACAATCTTGACGGTTTTCAGAATAAACAATTGCCAATAATTGTTTCCGAAGCTATTATAAAATTATTGTTTTTTAAAGAATATTTGGAAAAGTATAAAATGAAGAACTATAATTGAAATGATTTACATTTTGGGAGAATATCAGAAAAACTGTTTTTTAGAAAGCAGAGTGTACGATCAACGATATCCGCAGAGAAGACATCCCACTGGCGCATGTTTTAAAAAAGTAGCAGCGAGATTCAATACTCCCGGTTCTATAAAATTTAGTTCACATAGAAGACCAGCTTCTGCCTAAACAGAAGAGAATGAAATTACTGTTTAAACAGCTGTAGTCGAAAATGGAAATGTAAGTACACGGCAATTAAGTCAATACGTAAAAATTTCACGAACAACTATACAACGGATTTTAAAGAAACATAAATTTCATTACCAGTTACATCAAGAACACCCCCAGATTATAATCACAGAATGGAACACTGCAGATGGACAAATAATAAAATTAATACTGAACGGCATTTTTTGAGGAAACTACTTTACACAGATGAATGTACTTTTCATAAAAATGGGACGGTAAATTGTAATAATTTTCATTATTATGCAGATGAAAATCTTCATTTGTTTAGGACCACTTCCCAAGAGAAATGGCCAATAAACGTCTGGGGTGGTATTATCGACAATTATGTTATCCGTCTCTACTTTTTTAACAGGATATTAACTGGTGCTGTGTTTCTAGATTTTCTTCAAAATTATTTAAGGCAATTTTTGCAAAATGTACCACAACATGTTTTAAACTATATGTGGTACCAACACGACGGTGCTTCGGTGCATTATGTGTTATCTGTTCCTCAGTAGTTGAGTGAACAGTTCCAACATAGATGGATAGGTAGAGGTGGACCGGGTACATTGGCCTGCCAGATCACCGGACCTAACTCCCTGTGATTTTTTTCTGTGGAGATACGTTAGAAGCAAAGTGTACAACCAACCAACGACTATTAAAGAAGATATGAAAATGAGAATAAGAGAAGCATTTAACTCCATTTCACCAAATATGCTGGCACAAGTTAGGGATTCGATAAGGAATCGGCACTAAAATGCATCGAACAAAATGGGAGACATTTCGAACATTTATTGAAATAATTATTTTTTCAAGATCAATTAATTTGTTTATTTTGGTTTTATGTTTATGAAATATTAACTGTAGGTACTTACATATTTATGCATTATTACGCATGACTATCGACACCTGTTAATAAGTAATACTAGTTACCACAATTATGATATCATTAGGAAGCTTATTAAATAAGCTTTCATACCATGTATTTATATATTTGAAAAAAATAAGTTTTAGCTATTTAAAAACAACGCATTTGGATGATCTGTTCTGGACACCCTGTATATTTTTTATAAATGTAATACTTATAAAAGATTTAGTTAATATTTTATCTACTAGACTGGTAATTTTTGTCGTTCCGATTATAAAAACAAAAAACACTGATATTCTTTTTACCAACATGATTTTCCCGTAAATTTTACTAAAACGTGAATAACTTGGCAACGCTGCATCCGATGACTATAAACGAGGTATCGTTGTAAAGCTTACAAAAGGGTGTTCCGTTTAAAACAATGTCGAAATTTTGCCATGTATTTATGGAGCACCCTGTACACACAAAAATAATGTTAAAAAGTAGCTCTCTTAGTCTCCAATAACATACCGTTGGAATTTTTATAAATCTCTATTGATTTAGGAGCTATATTCCGCTATATATTCAGGTGGGCCATATATATATATATATATATATATATATATATATATATATATATATATATATATATATATATATATATATATATGGAAAATTACTCAGAATATTTTTGAAAATTTGTATCCAGGGGTATTTAAAAATCTAGTTTAATTAAAATAATTTTAGTTTTATGCAGCTTCAGGTTATACCGGAAGTTAGACCCTAACTCTATTATTTTAAATGGAATGTACCCAATTTTATTATATTTTTAAAATCTACGTTAAATTTAAATGTTAGTATGTGTAAAATGCACCGTTTTTCAGTTATTTTATTTTTCTCAAAATTTTTGACAGATGCACCTGTTCATAAAAAATATAATTTCTCAAGGTACAAGCGAGCTAGGCCAAATATTTTTTAATATTTGCACACATAGAACTCACAGCTTACAGAATATTACAAAATAAATTAAAAATTATACTGGGTGTGCGAAAAATGGCGTTAAATTTTGCAAATTTCAAAAATTCAAAAAGTTTTTTTTAATAACAACCTTAGTTTACTGCATTAATGGATTCTACGCTAAAAAATAAGGAGCTCCGTCATGTTGGAACCACAACTGGTTCCAATTGGAATTTAGCGATCGTAAATAATCATTTAAAATAGGTATCTTTCGGTTAAAATAGTCAAAATTGTAATTTTACAATCGTTAGTCAGTTTACCATTCAAATTTTCACTATATAAATGTACCCCTGGCACGCCATAATTTTTTATTGCTGTGAACACATTACAACTTCAATGAGTTTGGTATTGCCTTTCATGTATTGGATGTGAATAATGAGAGTTATTTGCACAAAAAATGTACTCTTGTTGAAAGTCAAAAAATTACAGGTTTTGGAATTATTTGAGGTTTTAACGCGCTTTACCTAAAATAAAAGAAATATTGAGTTAATTTGATTTACTTGAATCAAGTAAGCTTAGACTGTATGTAAAAACCCGTACCTACTTATTCAATTTTTTTTTCTGTTTGTTTTGTGTTATTCGTTGTTTTTTTTAAATTGTTTCCTTTGTCTGTTCTGTGTTAATGTAGTAGTTTTTTGACTTTCAATAAAGTATATTTTTGTGGCAAATTGTTAATATCCCCATAAAAAGTTTGCAAAATAAGTGGCACTCTCCTTTAGCGACGCACCTATACAAAATATTAAAATTTGTCAACACTATCTTTTATGACCTAATCAAAAGGTATTTGTGGTCTAAATTTCATTTAGGTATTTTAAACCGTTTCAGGGATAATAAAAAGGATTTTTGGGCCCACTTTGACAGGGCCGTATCTTCTTAACAGGCATTTTCGACGACATGTTTATTAACCAAACTAACGTTATTTTTAATATTCTATTTACCCTAGAAATTGGAACGTTTTTGAAACATTCACATATATGTATATATATATATATATATATATATATATATATATATATATATATATATATATATATATATATATATATATATATATATATATATATATATATATATATATATATATATATATATATATATTGTGTGTGTGTGTGTGTATATCCGTGTGTGTGCGTGTGCACACGTGTGTGTGGGTGGGCGCGCGCGGGCGTTTAATGATTTATGTGAAAATGGTAATGGGTGGCAGTGTATTTCATAATGACTGCTATTGACGGTTCAGATTTGTGTCACATTCATATGTGTATGTTAGTTTCCTATCTGTTACTCTAATTCTTTCTATACCTATTAACAATTAATAATTTATATGAAATTTTGTAGTAGAATATTGCGCTGCATTTCATAGTGAATGATTGTCATAACATTAATCATTCATGTATTAACTAATTGCTTGAAAGTGGTACAGTATTAACAGTTTGACTATTAGTAGTACCCGGATACCTCAACTTTCAGTTTTGACCTTGAACGTTTGCTAATTGATTTGTAATGACATGTATTGTCCAGGATTACTAATGAGTTTGATATGGGATTATATAAGTCATCGTTTTTTCCTAGAATGTAAAAATTAAATATGCAAATTTACATTTAGAAATAAAATAATAATTTAGAAATATCCTGTTTTTCATTTGCCCTATTGCTTACGTAATAACCCGTTTTGATTAAAAATAATTACTCATCTCATTGAAACTGGTTTCATAATCTTGGCGTAGCATCTTGAAATACGGTCTTTTTGGCAATGTAAAGATTAGGCTGAAAATTATGCCCAGCATCTTGAAAGTTGTGTAAGAATATTCAAAGTGAGTGCAGCATCTTGAAATAAGGCTGTGAAGAATTTGCGCAGTACGTTATGGCGATGTTTACTATCCGTCACAGGTTGGGTGACATCACCGTCATTTCTATGATTGAATCGGCTATTAACTATCACCACGCTTGATGACTGCTGTCGAGCACATTGCAATGCGGTGATTATATGAGAGCATCGATGTTGTGTAGGTTATTCGAACACGCTATAGTTGCTAAACGTACAGATTGTTTGGGGCTATGGGAAGCCCTAGCAGTGATCCTATTTCAGCTGTATAAAGCGTGAAACTGAATGCTGCTTCAAAAAAAGAAAATGAAAAGGCCACGTACTTCATTCCCTCCCCAAGGGGGAGGGCGGGCTGCTCGAGCTTTCCGAGTCCCTTAATCCACAATCATCGATTCCCAGCATACATACATAACATTACGTATATATGCATGGTGGGATTAAGGATGGGTGTGGTCAGGATAGGATAGGAAGGAACGGAGTTAGGGTTCTGAGGGGGAAAATACTACCCCAGCATTCGCCTAAGCAGCCGCACATGATGTGCATATACGCAGTGACCATGCCGCTACAAGTGTATGAGGAAAACCCCCTGAAAAAACCACATACAAGGTAGACGGTAACGGGAATCGAACCTATCCTGAATGCTAAGCAGATCATGTCACCACTACTCTACCAGATCGGTTGCTGCTTCAACAGCTGCTTTTGCTTATATAGGTTGGTTGAGTGCATGGGGTTCAACGATCGTAGAGTTGTCCGAGTTTGCACCTGTTGTTGCCTGTGGCTCAAGTACTGTCGACGTTACCTATGTTGTGTTTGAAGTAACGTAGCAGTACCCACTTGCTGGTCATGGGGTATTTGGAAACGGGCGGCTTATCTAACCTGTCTGCTCTTAGCAATTTCCGAAGGTGGCTTCTGTTGGTGATTGGCTGATACAATAGCTCGACGTTCTTGTGTTGGTTGGAGCGGTGGCTGGATGCTGGATGCGTTCTCAGTTGTTGCGGCAGTTGACTGTTGCATTGCGCGCGTTATTTTCGTTGTCACTTGCAATGGTAGCGCCACGATCGCTTAACTTGCGTTTCTCTAGTATGTTTGCGGTATGTGATTGTTTTCCTCACTCGGGCAATACTTAGTGGGCGATGTCGAGAACGTATACGTATTACGTACGTGTGAGATTACGGATTGCGTGTTATGACGGTGCTGTGAAGAACCCGATGTTGTAATAAGAATGACGTCATTAGCAGGTAGCATAATTGAACTTGCTATTACGTAGCACGACCATTCATGACGGATGAGAGCGCGTTGTAGTATGTGGCTATTTGAGCGCGACGATTGTTCTGGGCTGTGGATACTTCTGAGGTGATCCTGATTTACAGGAAGCGCAACACTGAATGCTGCTGTTAAAAAAGGCAAATGCCACGTATTTCATTCTCTCCCCGAGGGCGCGGGCGAGCTGCTTGAGCTTAGCAAGCTCCTTCAGCCACAATCATGGATTCCGAGCATACGTACATACATTACGTACATAAGCATGGTGGGATTAAGGACAGATGTGGTCAGGATAGGATCGGAAGGAACGGAGTTAGGGTTCTTAGGAAGAAAATACTACCCCAGCATTCGCCTAAACACGGTATGCGTATACGCAGTGATCGTGCCGCTGCATGTGTATGAGGAAAACCTCCTGAAAAACCCTCATACAGGGTAAACGGTAACGGGAATCGAACCCATTACCTCCCGAATGCTAATCAGGTCATGTTTCCCCTGCTACTAGCTCGATATGCTGCAGCTACAGTTGCTAGGCTGGTCGAGTGTCTGAGAATGAGAGGTCGGCGACAGATCGATTTCGCACTCGTTATTATGCGTGGCTCAAGTACCGTGGACGTTATTGATGTCTCACGTAACGCCGCTTAATATGAAATAATGGAGGTGTACAATGTTAATTGACTCTCTATTACAATAGTATGAAATGTCTGTAATAGAATATGATGTGCATTTCATAATGAATGGTTACTCATGTCATTTATCACATGTGGTTAATCGCTTATTATTAATGATAGTCATATTATATCTTTATGTTTATCATTTGATTGTGTTTTAGTGTTTTTTACAATCAAGCACACTTATGTAATGGAATATGACGTATTTCGTAACGAATGTTATTAATCATGCATAAATGTATATTACTTGTCTATTTATTGTTCTTGTAATAATTAGTGCAGTTAATAGAGTACGGCAATGCATTTCATTTGTGTTATACTTGTGCAATGTAATGTTGCATTTCATAGCTATATTGGCGAATGCGAATAATAGAATATAAGCGGTGACTCCTCAACGAATGTTAACCATGTTAATTATCATGCGTATTTTTATGTTAGTTGCCCATGTATTCTGTTATTGATTGTTTATGCTTGACTGATAACATATTACGATGATGCATTGCATAATGCGTTGTGAGGTCGACCAGGGAAAGAGTGGGGCTGAGTAACTTCATGATAGAGAACATCGGGAGGGGGAGGGGGTGGATTTTTATTGATTAGTACCACTAAAGATGAATTTCATTTCAGAATTTGTTTTTTATCATATTTTTCATACTATGTTTAGTAAAAACATCGGTGCACAAATGTTCTGAGGTACAATGAACATTAACAAAAGTCGAATTTAAAACCTTCTTGTTTTTCAAGCCCGCTAAAATATACATATGATGTTGGGGTGGGTAGTGTAAAACTTCGCCAACTATCTTTAGGTGCAAGGGGATGATTAAAAAGTAGCTTAGAAAACCTCACGTGATTAATGGACTATCGCTAAGTAATTCATAACCGTGAATGTTATTTGGTTATCTTTCGCTCCTGTATCATTTTATAACGAATGTTTGAATATTAGTACCTAATATTAGTACGTGGTATACATATTGTTTGCCCACTTGGTACTCTTATAGCGTTCTATGACGTTTCATCATTGTTTATTTACATGACAGTCTATACGACAGTATACAATGATTGAAATTTACTTGAAATGTATGTAAAAGACTGACCATCATTTCATAACCAATAATGATTATCATAATCGTCCATCATAGCATTTCATAACGAATTAATTCTCTACTTCTCTCAAGTAAATGCGTTTAATTATAATATAACATGGTTGTGCGGAATGTAAATATATTTAAATTTAATGAATCTCATAATATTTCAAGATTACGCCACCTTTCAGTAATAAATCAAAGTGTTAAATTTCGTAATTATATGTTTTGTACACTTAATATTATCTCACCTAGCTCATCTAAAATAGTAAAACTTTTACTAATTATAGTTTGTTTTTTTTTGCAGGTGAAAAACCTTATCAGTGTTCATGGGAAGGTTGCACATGGAAATTTGCACGTTCCGACGAGCTAACACGACATTATCGCAAACACACCGGACAAAAACCATTTAGATGTCATCTCTGTCAGAGATCTTTTAGTCGGTCTGATCACTTATCTCTTCATATGAAACGACATTAGTATTTTTTCTTCTTGTTTTTTTTTTAAACGGCTGTAGAATGTTGTTTGTACGATTACACAATCAAATTGTGCCTTTCTAAGAATTTTTGCTCTAATTCAACTGGAAATTTTGAAATAAATGCGGAATAAAAGTAAATTATGTAAAGTGGTTGCATATCATTGTGATGCCAACGTCATTGACTTGTTGAAGAAACTGATGTATATCTATTCGACATGCACGTTAAATTCATCTATTGATTGCATACACGTTGACATAAATAGGGGAGATGTGGGTACAGTGACACATTTTTGCTCTAAGAAAAAAGTAAGCGATTTCACAGCATAATGAAAGATGTTATTACACTTTCGCAATGTTCAAAACTGTGTCTTATCCAAATCTGTCTTATACGCCTTAATGTATTCTAATAAAAACATTGCAATTATATTTGTGATCATAATCTGCAGGCTCCCGTTCCCAAATTATTGATTGACCACGTATAAACACAGTTTCAAATGCAATTTTTAATTTTTTTTGTAGAACAATTTTGTACATAAGATTGAATCGAATAATATATTTAGAGAATTTTGAGAACAACTTTATGGAATAAATTATTCCAATTAGTGATACATTAATTAAGTACCTACCTATACACTGTAAAAATGGAACACCGAGCCAGTAAACAGGCCAAGTAAAAGTAGTAATTTAGATTTTAAGCATTGTCTTCCAATTTTAATTTTTTAATATAACACCTACTTAAGCATTTTTTTTTTGTGATCGCTAATATTCAGTTTTGGCCAAAAGCTCCTTTTCACAATATTTTGGATTAAACTATATATAAAGTTATAATCACTATAAAAATGTGTAATAATATTAGCGATTTTGCTTCTTAGTTAACAGTTAGGTATAAGAAAATCGGATTTTCCAAATTATTTATTCATTTATTACTAACAGTAAATACTTGCCAGTTTCCCTACCAAGTGCAATTATAGTTTAAGATATACTTATAAGATTTTATAAAAGATTTTTGTAGATTATGCTGTATGAAATTAACTTTGCTCTTCATTATTGCAAATTGAGAGCAGAATTAATTTCTATAAGTAGTTCAGATTTATACATTTACATATATACATAGTGTACAGTACTAATTTAACAATTGCCAGTACTAGGGGCCAGTATATAGATGATAGAATAGTTATAGTTTTAACTACATTCAAAATATTATACATACCTATCCAAAACCATACGATCTCTAATAATTTAAGAATATTTTCCTGTTTGTGTTGATTTTTGTACTTTTTCTGAAATTTGTATGATATAGAAAGGGCATTGATGTCAAGTCAAGACATAAAAAAGACAATTTATATAATTACCTGTATTTATAAGAACCTATTTTAACTGTTTGTGAATATTTAAGGATAGATTTCTAAACATTTTGTTATGCATTGGGATATATTTATTAATGTTATATTTAAGCTGTTTCAATAAATATGTGGCAGGGTTATCATTACTTCCATTTTTTCCTTGAACTAGAAATATGTTCACTTCTTACCTCTTATTTACGTTTTAACTTTAATTAAATCGTAGAGGGCATATTGAAAGCATTTACTTGAATTACTGCATTTTTTGTAATCAATAATCAATAAAAGTTGTGAGTTTTTGACTCAGTTAGCTCATACTGTTAGTGATCTGCTGTTTGCACAAAATAGATGTGGAAAGTCTAAGCAGTGCAACCAACTACCAACACAAGCTCTTCCAACAAACAACTCTATTAATTCCAGTTTTGATAAATCTCAGCTAATTGTTCTCGTAAGGAAGATATGTGTGCCTACAGTTTTAAAGTTAGGCTTTTGATTACACACTCTATTTCCATTAAAAGTGTGCTTTGTGTGTGTATAAATTCGGAACAGAACCGAAATTGTCGTTTGTAAGCAGCATTTTGCAGCCAAATCAAATATTTTGATAATTTCTTATAGCTTCTGTTGCTTTTGTGTTATTAACGCTTTATCTGAATCCGATCGAACATTCACTAGCTTTTTAGCTATTTTATGAATTTACCTGTTTTATTAAATTTTAGTTTAATAATAAAAATGATCCTACATATACAAAAATTAGAGCAGAAGCTTTACATATATCTTGAGAAGTTTTTTTTAATGTAAAAATAAAAATGTTGAAAAATTTAGAAATACAAATACATGTGAGTTTACATATAGGCAACCCAATCTACACATGTATTTGCTAACATATCTTACAGTTTTCAGTAATGCTTTCGTATTTTAGGCAACACAACATACATGCGTGCATTAATTTTATGTGAGCCTGACAGGTGATAATATATTTGATATTCATGTTAATCTCCATCAAAATGATGGTATTGCGTTGAGTTGCCAATTCCGGCAATGCCTAAGAAGAAAACCAATAGGGAAAGAAATATGTGAAGCTTAGAATATAAAATACCGTGAAGGGTGCAATCAGAGTTCAATCTCATACGCGTTATTAACGCATAGTTTATGGTGCTTTTTTGCTAATGTGACTATATGTTATCAGACGTTCCCTTTTAGCCGGACAAGTCCTCTTTACATAATAAAATTTTGATCCTTAATATATTTTCCTAAAACTACCAAAATATCCTATTTTATGTAACAAAGAGAAAGAGTAGGATATTATTAGGAGTAAAAAAGTTTTCTTGACAGAGTTGGACGTTTATGTTCGGCAAGCAATGCAACGAGAGTAACACTAACCTATTTTTACTCCGAATAATATATACTATTTGTTTCAAATATGGAAATTAGTCTTTTTTCGTTACCAGAGCAGCTAGTAATTAGCGTAAAATTGCATTAATTGTTTGCAACTCTCAACATTTCGGTCAAATTATGATTGATTAAACGCACCGTATGGGAAAATTAAAATTAAAACCAAAAGTTTGGAGAGTTCTGGAAAAACACATTTCCAAGATCCCACACTTCCAAGGTCCCTCTCATATTTCCAGGGTCTCACAATACCAAGGTTATACAATTTAAAGGCTGACACATAACTACAATTGTGAAACATGTTAGGGTTACACAACAAAAAAATTTACGATCTATAACATTTACCACACCAACATTTTGGAGGTTATCTTACACTAAACTTATTGACACACAATAGCAAAAAAAGAAAATTATATGTTAGTGTATTTATTTGCTTTATGAACAATGACAGTTTGATTTGTACAAGTGTAATAAGTTCATTACATGTACCTATTCAGATATATTATTTGCTTTAGGAACAAAACATTTTGATTTAGTAGTGTAAAAGGTCCTTTCCAGTTCTGTTTCGTTACATCGTAGATGTTCCTGTAATGGATTATCAGATGGTTGCCATTGGTTTATTCTAACTCCCCATGAAGCATTTAACTGTAGGAAGCGATGAAGGTGAGTGAACATCATGCCATGTTCGATACGTTAGTAAACGTTTATCGAAAAAATTGCAATAGTAAATATACTAAAGGTTTGGTGGCAGGTCACCCATGTTCTCACCATAGAACAAAGTAATGTACTAACATAAAATAATTTATTATATACAATTTTTGACATAAAAAATATTAATCGCCCAGATAGTATAGGTACTTCACCACGAAGAACATATGAACCATTCGCGTATATTTCGTGCAACGTTGTTAGGGGTGCTCTACACAATGTGCACCAGTGACATTTTCTACAGTGCAACCCATCTCTCCATATGTGTATGGTGGTCAATAATTCGGCAGTCACTTGGTTGCGATGCTTATTGTAGCATTCATAGCATACATGCATATGGTCAACAAGATGATAGCCAAGTGAGGGCAAATGTGAGTGAATAATAACATAATTTACCCCTGAAAGGATGATGGTGGAAGTATCGAATTCGTTTATCCAAGTTGGCAAACCATTCCGAATTTCACAACACATGTTCATACTCAGTTAGGTATTAGTTCACATATTCGCCGCGCACTAAGATTAAACGGAAAGTAATGCTGCATTACTTTCCGTCATGTCTATAGGTGTGTATACGGTTTTTCTGTGCTTTCTTGAATTATAATCAGTAACAATTTGAGGCAATTTTACTTTAAGGGTGCGATTTACACATTCAACTATGTTACTTTTCAAGTTGGAGTAACTACTGTAATGATTGATACATTTTTTCATTACATTTTAAATTTTGCATTATAAAACTCCGCTCCCATATCAGTTTGTGTATGTTTAGGCGTCCTTTGCAAACATGACAAAGTTTATTCATTATATCCGCAACCAGTTTACCAGTCTTGCGTTTGATGAGAGAAGCCCAGACATATCTAGAAAATGCATTTATTATCCCTAAAATGTATCGAAATACTTTATTTACCCGAGCATAAGGTATCATTCCTGCTAAATCACCTTGAAATAGATCATTTAAACCCTCGAGTACTACACAACGTCACGGAAATTTTTTCTTGCCTGTTTGTGTAGTTCTTCTACAACGTTAGCTTTACTCATTTTGTCACTTTGGATCTCTATGGTGAAAATAGTTGGATGTAGTTGGAGGTAGTTGTAACAATGAAATGAAATTAATGTGGTAATAGGTTTATAGCAGCAAATCTTACTTTGTTACATTTACTTTTCGTAGTTCGTCAATTATATAAGTATAATGGGGCCAGCTTGGTCTGTGACGTCATCAGTGGCGGGGAGGTCACGCGCACGTGGCCGTGGCCATTTTCCATCCTCATGGCTTCTTTTAGGGGTCGTTTTTCAACCCCTAGACGGAATTTTCAACCCTAGATAGTATTTTTATCGCTAATTAGCGACCTTTGAGGATGGGGTCGGCTTTTTTGCGGGGCGATTTTCATCCCCGTGTTGGAATTTTCAGCCCATTGACTGTTTTCACTCCTAATTAAGGTCTTTTTGCAGTACACCCCACAGTGTTTAGGATTTAGGACGGGTATGGGGATGGTCACGTGACATTTCCATCTTTAATTAAGGCCTTTTTGGCAGCCCCTGGAGGGTAAGCAAAGGCGAGCGCATAAAGTGTTCTAATTGGTAGGCATAGGGAATGGTCACGCCCACTAGTTTCTGATTGGTGTATGGACTTCGCCCCCTGGTTTATGATTGGTGTCAACCATGTCGATTAAGGCCCTTTTGACATAGGTCTTCGGAACTTGCTCGTGAATCTTTGTCCATTGTCATGAATCCATTTGCGGGAAATTTGAATTTGTATTCTAATAAGGGAGCCTAATGTTAGCTTGAAAGACAGGTGTAGAGCTGCGCAACTTGCTCTCGGGGATTTGCCCCTTGCTGAGGCCATTTGAATTTGTATTTAAGTCTCTGCATTCTGATTGGTTATGGCGAAAAATATGGATTTGTATTCCAATAAGGGGCCTAATGCTAACTTGTAAAACAGGTGTAGGGCGTTGCGACTTGCTCTAGGGGCTTCGCCCCTTGTCCTAGACCCCTTGGCTGTAAATTTGAATTTGTATTCTAATAAGGGGCCCTAATGCTAACCTGTAAGACAGGTATAGGTCTTCACAACTTGCTCTTCGCCCCCCTTGTCGATGTCCCATTGGCGGAAAATTTGAATTTGTATTTAAATCTCTGTATTTCTGCTTGGTTATGGCAGGAATTTGAATTTTTATTCTAATAAGGGCCCTAAGGCTAACTTGTAAGACAGGTGTAGGGCTTTACAACTTGCTCTCGAGGCTTCACCCCCATATCTTGACCCCTAGGTGTGAAATCTGATATTGTATTTGTCTCTACAGTTTATGGAGGGAAATTGGAATATGTATTCTAATAAGTGGGGCCCTAATGCTAACTTGTAAGACAGATACAGGGCTTCACAACTTGCTCTCGGGCCTTCGCCCCTTGGCTGAAAATCTGCATTTGTGTTTAAGTCTTTGTATTCTGCTTGGTTATGGCGGGAAATTTGAATCTATATTCTAATAAGGTGGTCTTAATGCTAACTTGCAAGACAGGTGTAGGTTTTCGCCCCCTTGCCCTAAGGTTTGAATTTGTTTGTGGCGCCATCTAGTTGTATATAGACTAATGAATGTATTCTGTAACGTAGCTGGCTCTATCTACCGGTATATTTTAAAACTACATGGGGGAAATTTGAGATAAGGGGTCTAACACTAACTTTTAAGGTAGTACGTATGCATCTAGGTCTCAACACACTGTTACGTACAATATATTTTGGTTTCAATTATGAATCATAATTAAATTTATAAATAAACAAGATAAAGGGTTTTAATCAATTATTATAAGTAATACTATTTTGAGATTTAAAACCCAATGAATGTTTTCTGTAAAAGGGGTTGGCGTTATTGGAAATAGAAAAATGCTAATTAAAATACTTTAGATACAAGATCTGCCTTAGTGGAAACACCTCTGTCAAAAAGGCCCTTAGATTTATATGCGAGCCTGAACGTCCTAAGTCGTTATTAATCTGTTTATAAAAAGATATATGGTTTTAATCATTTGTTATAAGTAATACTATTTTGAGATTTAAAACTAATGAATGTTTTCTGTAATAGGGTCTGGCGTTATTGGAAATGGAAAATCACTCTATATCAAAATCAAACAATCAAATCAGCCACAATCAATCAAAGCAATTAACCAAATTAGTCAAATCTATACCTATAGCTCCTATGAGCGACCGCTTACTTAGTAGATAAGGCTAACCGAGACTCAGAGCTGGTACTCTCCCTGAACGTGAGGGCACCGACGTGGGAAAACAGTCGATCATTCGAAAATCAATCTTAATCAATTGAATCTCAATCAATCAAATCGTAACTTGCATACTTACAATTAAAGAATACTGGTTTGACTTAATTTACAGCCTGCTAAGAGCAACCCGATTTCAAAAATACACGAGGTAGCCTTCGGCATTACTGTGAATATACAAGCATCAAATTAGTGTTTAAGACTATTTCAGGGTTTTGCGTACAGTGCTAAAATTACGTTTTACATTTAAACTAGTTAAAAATGCCTATATAACAACAAATATATAACCAAACTCGAAATCAGACCGCTGTATTATTTTATATACAAGGAAAGCCTTGGTGGAAATATCTCTGACAAAAGGGACTCTAGACGTATAAGCAAGGTTGAACACACTATTTCGTTTTAAAAACGGACAAATACCCCGGGGGTAAATAAACAAGCTGGCTTTCATTTATAATTTTAATAACACACAAACGCTTTGAAACTAACACCGTCTTCATTTCGTAAGGCAGCTATAGGATGCTGTTTTATTTTACCCACGCTCATAATTATCGTTAAACATCCATAATAACAATAATATCCCTCAAATTAAGGTGTACACTATTGGCGAGTTTAGCATACAGTGATAAAAACACGATTTGTAGTTAAATCAGTAAAAATGTCTATACACCAACAAATATAATCAAACTTGAAATCAGTCTAGCAATTAAATAAAGTAAATAAAATATGGGCAAGGGTTAAAATAAAATACGCGCACTTACCAGGACTGCTGCTGATCATCGTATTGGAAGAATGCCTTGACAGGTTAAACAGTTGTGTACACCCGCATAACATGCACTTTATAATTTTAAATTTAATTTTATCTTATTTGGGAGCTAAGTTTCCTGCCAACATTGTAAATAATTTCTTCTCACTTTGTTTGGATTATTTTGTAAAATAATCGCTTTTTAATCCCAAAGTTGACCACCCCTTTTAAAGAACAATTTGTGGAAAATGCTAATAGTGCGCGTTTTCTATTGAAGTAATATAATATAATTTATTTTTAATATTAGTTTCTTATTTGTCGTGATTGTAATTCCTGCACATTTGTACAAAATTCTTTACCTTAATATTTTTATCATGGGACAAAATAATTTATTAATCCAATAGTTTCTTTCGTGGACAGGAGGATTTATAGTTTTACAAGCGAATAATAATAATATGAAGGCAATTACGGAAGCCGTATGCTTGGATTTAATAAAACAGTTTACAAGGGTTGAAAAGTGTGGACATCGGAAAATCCTATTAACATCATAAAAAAAGGTGCAAATTGTATCAATGCTTCCACGTCAAAAAATCGTTTTTTTTTTGTAAATAACTCGAAAACGATTAACCTTACAAAAAAATTACAAGAATGCTTTTCGATCAGAAATTTGATTTTCTATCTAATACCAGTTTAAAAAAATCGCGTGGACGCGTTCCAAAATCGAGTTTTTTGGAAATATTTCGAAAATGACAAAATTTTCGAAAAAACTGCAAAAACACTTTTTGTGAGAAATTTTATTTCCTATCTAAAAGTCTTATCTATTTTTAAATATGTTAAGTAGTTCCGGAGATATTTAGGAAAAACCGTTTTTTTAAATTGACGGTTGTTTGATAATACCTTGTAAACCGTTTGTTGTACAGAAAAATTATAGGGATAAAAAACATTCACAATTATATTACTGATCACATATTAAAAGGAGAAAATCTAAAAATAAAATTTGTTAGTTTTAACCCTTTCCCATACCCTGAAAACAATGTTTTAGGTAGTTTAAATCATACGTGTGCCAAATTTCGTTGATATGTTAAGTTGAAAGTTATAAAAAGAGTTCCAGTACACACACACCCCACCAACCACAACCACACACACGACACACACGCACACACACACACACAGCACACACACGACACACACACCACACACACACACCACACACACACCACACACACGCACACACACACACACACACCACACACCACACACACGCACACACACACACACACGCACACACACCACACACACACACACGACACACACACACACGCACACACGACACACCACACGCACACACGACACACGACACGCACACACGCACACACGCACACCACCACGACAACGCAACGCACGCCACACGCCACACGCACGCGCACACACACGCACACGCGCACAGGCAACGCGCACGCACACAAACACGCACACACACACGCACACACACACGCACATACACACAATGTTTTTGGCGATAAATTAAAATTAACTCGTCATTATCGAACGCGATATGACCTGTGGTAGTTTTAAAAATGGAGAATCATCACACATTATTTATCTATTCTATCCCAGTCTACCAGCGACATATAAGATAATTGAATCCCCTTAACATGTCATCTATTTACATAAACATACCTACCGATTCAACCATAACACTTAAAATAGTTGACCAAGACCAAGAGATCTCATCAAGTTTAACAGGGAAGTCATAAGGATGGGGCTACATTTAAACAAAATATGGTAACGCGATATAATCTATGTCTGTGTAAACGGGGCAAGTCAACCTATAAAGCATTAAAGTATAGTAACGCGAGCGTTAGTAGATGTTTATCGATCAAAACATTGATAGCACTGATGCCATCAAGAAATAAATAATTAATTCCAAAATGTCCCACCACTAATGTGGCTGAGGTTATATATGCAGGCTGCTCAAGTATTCCGCTATTCTTTTTTGCGTGTATCCATTGCATCTAAACGTACTATTGATTTTATACACACCTTATGAGGTAACATAGTACTTTAAATTACTGACTTTATATTTTCTTAGATACTTGCTCAAAAATTAATGCGAAAGTACTTTAATACTTGCAGTAAAAATTGATTGCTACTAAAAAACCACCTGTTTTAGATTTTGGCCGCATAAATTTAACAGAACCAGAGTGAGCTTGTATTTATTAGAAATTAATTGATTAACCATCAGTCATTGGTGACGGACCCGGGTTTATAAAAACTGAGACTGTAACCTTTGCCCAGTTCCCTAACCGTCCTTCCGCCAAACATAATGTTGTTTTACCAATATCTTCAATCGCCGTTCAAACCCCGAAGTTATCATTTAGGAGCAGTCTATTTGAGAACCGTATGAGTTCAGTATTGGCCAAAGACAATCTGTCCCGTGGTACAAGGTTATAATAGAATGTTGCAATTGGTTGTTGAAATAAAGGTTACATAATACCGTATTTCAGTAGTAATGTCATTTTTATGAACTAATATAATTCTTTTCCTATACAAGTTTGAAAATTTTCATTGACATAGTAGAAAAGATCTCAAAATGCGGATTATCATAAAATTTACTTTCCTTTTCCGTGATACAACTACTAAAAGAATACTAGATAAATATTGTATTGCATTTCTTTCAAACATGTCTTTAACGTTTAGTGTTTTTGAGTATACCTTTATGTCTTTAACGATTTAATTTAATATATTTTATATATATAATATATATATATATATATATATATATATATATATATATATATATATATATATATATATATATAGAGAACACAGCTCTTAGGTCAAATGGGATCGATCAAACCAAACATACCTTGGTATAAATGTGCTTCCTGATGAAGTTTATGAGCCATACTGCATACTGTAGAGAGCGCTGTCAATAGATTTTTTGTTTCTGTCATATTTTTCTTATAATCAACACTTTCCTTTCTGCGGGTAAAGTTTATGATGGAGAAATTAATTTTACATAAAAAAAGTGTACTTGTTTCATATCCACAAAATGTACCGTTTTCAAGGAAAACGCACCTAAACGTTTTAATGCACCGATTTAAAGCTTTTCACGAAATACGATTGTATCAAGTTTGTCATACTAATATTAATGCATTTTTTAATAAAAATTAAATTCTATTTAGTAGGTATTAGATTTTATGGGCTATTTACAAAAGATTCTCAAAATGGACGACATTAGCTTCAATGCACTTTTGACAACGTTTAGCTAACTTTAGTCTAACACGGGGGAATGACTGAGCGTTATTTCTAATCTCATGTCCAGCTTCTCAAATTTTTCTTGACAATTCCATTCTATTGCCGTCTGATTGTTTATAAACAATGGATTTCGTATGACCCCATAAGAAAAAATCTAACGGATTGAGATCTGAACTCAGGGGTGGCCAGGGATAATCACTCCCACGTCCAATCCATCGTTGTCGAAAGTGGTTATTTAAATAATTTTGCACATTTCGGGCATAATGAGCAGGATTACCATCGTGCATAAACCACATATGGTTTCTAATGTTAAGCTGAATATCTAGTAAGGTGGGCAAAGTATTTTCCAAAAAGTTAAGATATGATTCTGCATTGAACCGAGTAGGAAGTTCACATGGTCCTATTAAAGTATCCCTGACAATTCTACACAATACGTTAATTGAAAATTCGTGCTGAAAATGCTTCGTTCTAGCTATACGGGATTGTCTTGACTCCATGAATGAGAATTGCGGGTATTAATTATGCCTCGACGGATAAAGAATGTAGGGTCATTATTTTGTTTATTATGCAACCACTGACAAAAATTCAATCTTAGTTGGAAATCAGTCGGCAACACTCCTGTACATTTAAATGGTGATACGGATGTAGAAGTTGGGCACGAAGAACTGTATGTATGGACGCCCGGGGTACAGCTGTAATTGCAGATAACTGCCGAATACTGATTTCAGAATTTTCTTAAACTCGACGTAAAATCTCTTCTTCCTCCCTAACGTGTAGAGAAGTTGGACGTCCAGCATGGTAACTCGCTTTAAAGCTCCCATGTCCTTTTAATCGTTGGAATAAAGTTTGAAATAATTTTTTGTTGGGTTAGCGACGATTTGGGTACCTTCTTGCTACGGATCCTCCATTAAATTGCTCTTGGCAATAAGTAGCAATCACATCGGCCATCTCAGAGTTGGAAAATACATAGTAATGCGGTATTTTACAATAAAACAAGAAAAGGTATTCAGAGCGGTAGCAATAAAACTGAACGGAAACTTTAAGAAAAACAATAAACTCGATAATAACGATAGAATAACAATAAAATGGTTTAATATACAATAACTGACAGATTACAACTTGCAAATAATGTTAACAAATGCATTAATATTAGCGTTACAATTGGTAACATGATACAATCATATTTCGTGAAAAACTTTAAATTAGTGTATTAATATGTTTTCTTTTTCTTGAAAACAATACATTTTGTGGATATGAAACAAGAACACCCTTTTTATGTAAAATTAGTTTCTCCATCATACGCTTAACCGCAGAAACGAAAATGCTGACCGTAAGAAAAATATGACAGAAACATATGAAAAAAATCTGTCGACAGCGCCCTCTACAATATGCAGTATGGCTCATAAACTGAGAATATTCAGCTTCCTCCGAAGTGGATGTGTTCCAACTTTCAGCTTGATACCTCATGTCATTTTTGAAATATACCCAGTGTTAAAAGTATTGTTTATCACTGTAAAGAGCTGTAACTTCTTCAGGAAGCACATTTGTACTAAAGCATGTTTGGTTTAATCGATCTCATTTCCCATTTTAAGGAAGCTGTAGTTAAGCTGTGTCTCTATACTTTTGTAACACCTATATATATATATATATATATATATATATATATATATATTAATTTATTTTATTTAAAATTAACTTTTAAAGTACATACAGTAAAAGATTAACTCGAGTGGGACTTTTACTGTATGTACTTTAAAAGTTAATTTAAATGAAATACAATTATTAAATTGAACTTCTGTTCGTTCACTAAAACATATATATATATATATATATATATATACACATATATATATATATATATATATATATATATATATATATATATATATATATATATATATATATAGTTCTTTATAGCGTTATTATAATAGACATTAGAAAAGCACAATTGTTAAGCATCTCAAGGTGCATAATCCAAAATTAAATATAAATGTAGTACTCTACAACTTCAAATCTATCAAACATACTTTTTTAAATGGCATCACATACTTTTTTTATATGTGAACTCGGCTCGTTTTACAAATCTCCTGATATGATGTTTGATTGGAGTATACCGAGGACTTTAAAAGTTATGGGCACTTTAAGGTTAAAATTGTCATGCATTCAGGACCCTGTATCTTTTCTAATGTAATAAGTTTTCTGTATTTTATGACGAAGATTATTTTTTGTAAGTAAGTGAAATTTACCAGATCAATTATGTTTCGCAATTACTATACTTTGTATATAGGGCGAGTCAAAACGCAAATCTGTACTTTTCTCACTTAACTTAAGTAGAACACTCTATATTTCTCGTGCTCTATAGGAAGCCACTAAATAACCATTTCATTTTTATTGACATTTCGACGGTTTCTGAGATATTTTTCTTTTATTAACAAAATCCAGTTTTTTTATTTAATTTTTGATTTTATCAAGTAAGCTATGACTTACACGAACTTTTTTACAATCTCTTTTGGTAAAAATCAATAAATTATTGTTTTTATTTTTGGCTATATTATTTTAAAATTATTAATGTAAAATTGCAAGAATTTAAACCTTCTCAATAATTTTTGTCACAAAATCTAGACCACTTTGACTGTCAAAAAAACGTTGACAATTAGAATAATTGTCAATCTGAAGTTGTTGTTTTGTTCTGACCTGTTTAGTTTCACAATGAATTTTTCAATAAATGAAATGATTAATATGGTCCTGGTATTTGGTGCAAGTGATGAAAATATCCTACTTGCTACGAGAATGTATAAATATGTAAATGTTTATGAAAAAAGGGAAAGAGAAAAATCTGATTAAATCAAACAAATGAAGGTAATGTGCTTTTCAAAGTTACAGAGATCCTCATACCAGTGTCCGTCAAATAGCAATGGAGTTTGATGTAGGACCACATTTCTTTGATGATCGAATAAATGGTAGGGTTTATTTAGATTTTTTTACAAAATTACTTACCCCAACTTTTGCAACATGTTCCTCGTAATATACGCAATCAAATGTGGTTTTTACATGATGGGGCACCAGTTCATCATATCGGTCCAATTCACAACTACGTGAACAACGAACAGATGGATAGGAAGGGGCGGACCGTTTAGCTGGCTTCCTAGATCAACGGGACTTTCTAAAATTGATTTTTTTATGTGGGGTTACATTAAAAATGAAGTGTATAATATTCCACCGACAACGCAACAACACGTGAAGCAAAGAATACGAGACGTGTTTCAAACTATTAATGTTCATATGCTTCAAAATCTGCAACGATCTTTTGAAGAAAGACTATAATATTGTATTGATGTCAATGGAGGCCATTTTGAACATTTGTGCTAAAAGTTTTCATTCGGTTTTTTTGTTATTATTTGTTAATGAGATTCTGTTAGTACTAGTTCTATTTAAATTAAAGTAAATTTTATAATGTGTTTATTATTACTAAGGCCACACATAACAAAAAAAAACACTTATTAAATAATGATTCAAATTATGAAATAAATCATAATCTATTTTAGTTTTTTTTAAATTAATTTTAAATTAAGTATTTTAAAGTAAAGTAGGGAAAGATAAAAAAAACAATTTATTGATTTTTACCAAACAAATCGTAAAAAAGTTAGTTAAATTCATGGCTAACTTGATAAAGTCAAAAATTAAATAAAAAAATGGATTTTGTTAATAAAAGGAAAACATCTCAGAAATCGTCGAAGTTGAGTATAGGGTTAATAAAAATGAAATGGTTATTTAGTGGCTTTCTAGAGAGCACAACAAATATAGGGTATTCTATTTAAGTTAAGTGAGAAAAATACAGATTTGTGTTTTGACTCGCCCTGTATACGAAGTATAATAATTGCGAAACATAGTTGATCTGGTAAACTTCACTTACAAAAAATAATCTTTGTCATAAATTACAGAAAATTGATTACATTAAAAAAGATATAGGGACCTGAATTCATGACGATTTTAACATTAAAGTGACCAAAACTTTTAAAATTCTCGGTATATTCCAATCAAACATCATATCAGAAGATTTGTAAAAACGAACCGCGTTCAAATATAAAATAAAGAATATATGCCATTTAAAAAAAGGTATGTTTGGATAGATTTGAAGTTATAGAGTACCCTGTACATTTATAAATAATTTTGGATTATGCATAACAATTGTGCTTTTATAATATCTATTATAATAACGTTATAAAATATTTTACTTATGAACATTATATATATATATATATATATATATATATATATATATATATATATATATATATATATATATATATATATATATATATATACATATGGAATGCAGTTATAGTTTAGTTGTGCATATTTTAAAATTATTCACGCTAATACAGGTTGTTTATTTAAAGAGGACCAAATTGTTATAAAAAAATTTAAATGGAACACCCTGTATATTATTACTTTTTTGAATTCTACACATTGTTCCTAACAAATTCGCAATATATTTCCCTATCCTAAATATAGCCGTTTTTGAGTTATTTCGATTTTTCTAAAAAAAATTGAAATTACAGAGTTTGCTTTGAAAATGTACCTCTTTAACTGTTGAAAATAAAAGTTATCTAATTTATATGAGAATAAGTACACAGATAGAGCTTCCTTTTAATGTGAAGAAAATGACATAATTGCATACAGGGTGCTTATAATTGACTTGCCAATCAACCATTATTCGAACTAGTAAAGTTTACTTTTCAAATAAAACACCCTGTATATTATTACATTTTGGTTTCTACATATTAACCCTTATCAGTTCGCCATACAACTCCCTATCCCTAAATATAGCCGTTTCCGAATTATTTTCAATTTTTCAAAATGTATAAGATTATTGAGACATTTTTAAATCTATGGCCTCGTATAGATAAAAAGAACATCATAAAACAATTGTATTATACATTAAAAACGCAACAGAAACTAATATATTATGATAGAAGACTAATTACAATTTTTGTACTGGACGAATTGCATGTTAACAAGAATTTGGCAAATATTTACTTCAATTTCAAGTAAAATTCTAAAATCAAGTGTGCTTCTTAAAAAATTGAATGGTTGACGTAAATAAATAAAACTGTAGTTAACCATTTACGAGTGTTATTGTTAGTAATCAAGATTTTTATAAAATGAATTTACACAAAATGAGTTAGTTGATATGATATTCGTATTGGGTGCTGCAGAAAAAAACTGTTTATTGCCCAGCAGAATGTAATCTGAAAGATATGCAGATAGAAGACATCCAAACGCAAGATCGTTTCAGAAAGTTATGAGTAGATTTATTGCAACTTCATGTGCCAATTACTCCAAACATGAACGTGTTAAACCTTCTACAAATGAAGATAGTGAATTGAGGGTTCTTCTGCCATCGAAAGGATCATCACAGAAGCCAAAAGGACATAAGTAAATAGTTGGTATAAGTGAGAGATCAGTAGGCCGTCTTTTAAAGAAGAATCGCTTACATCCCTATCATATTCAGTTACACCAAGAATTGAGCGATGCAGACTTCGATCATCGAGTAAGATTTTGTAACTGGGCCAGAGAAAAAATTACTCAAAACCCAATTTTTTTTATAATCTTTTATGGACAGACGAATCAACATTTCATAAGAATGGATTTGTTATAATAATTTTCATTATTATTCCTCAGAAAATCCACATTTATTAAGAAGTTTAATCAATAAGGTCTTTAATGTCTGGGATCGTTGACGATTATGTCATCGGTCCATTCTTTTTGATGGACATTGAATGGTGAGAAGTACTTAACTTTTGCGTAACATTTACTTATTAGAAAATATTACTCTTGATATTAGAGCCACATTCTGCTATTCTGCAGATGTAAGAGATTATCTCAATAGAATCTTTCCAAATAAATGGATTGGGGAAATGGACTGTGAGGTATAGTCCCATCTGACAAGAATAGATTTCTTTTTATGGATAATAAAAGTATTGTCTATGGAACCACCTGTAGTATTTAACAAGTGTTTGTTTATTAAGGATAATATTTACTCATTATTAGAAAGATTATTTATTGAAAATGATTTAACGACAAGATGTTTCAGTATCATCTTACAGGTACCATAATGTTTGATATGTTTGATAAGATATGATCAATTCTTTAAGTTATTTGATTGTAATAATGTTATTGCATATTTGATACTAAGAATTTAACTAGTTTCTTTCATGTGATTACATAAATAATGAAATTGAATGTTTCTATTGAACCACCAACCACTGCGAAGATATGCGTAATCGTATAACACAGGCTTTTCATAGCATTACTCCTGAGTTGTTGCGTAGAGTTGAACAATCTTTTAAAGATCGACTTCAGGTCTGCATCCGAGAAAACGGACAACATTTTGAACAATTATTATAAATCATTATCGCTAATGATTAGCGTTAAATTATTTTTTTTATTTTATTAGTTTTGTATTTTTAGAAATAATTTTAATAATTATAGTGTATTAGTTTCTGTTGCGTTTTTAATTTGCAATACAATTGTTTTCCACTGTTTTTTTCTATTTATGAGGCCATGGATTTAAAAAATGTTCCAATAATCTTATACATTTTGAAAAATTGAAAATAATTCGGAAACGGCTATATTTAGGATAGGGAATTGTATATCGAATTGGTAAGGGTTAATATGTAGAAATATAGAATAATATACAGGGTGTTCTATTTGAAAAAGTAAACTTTTACTAGTTGGAATCTCTGATTGGCAAGTCAATTGTAAACACCCTGTATGCAATTATGACATTTTCTTTGCATTATAAGAAAGCTCTATCTGTGTATTTGTTCTGATATAAATTAGATAACTGGTGTTTTTTAACAGTTAAGGAGGTAGATTTTCAAAGCTATCTCTGTAATTTCAATTTGTTTGTTATGAAAATCGAAATAACTCAAAAACAGCTATATTTAGGGATAGGGAAACATATTGCGAATTTGTTAGGAACAATGTGTAAAATTCAAAAAAGTAATAATATACAGGGTGTTCCATTAAATTTTTTTATTATAGTTTGGTCATCTTTAAATAAACAACCTGTATAACGTGAATAATTTTAAAATATGCAATAACTAAACTATAACCCTATCCAAATTTTATTAATCTAGCTTATGAAACGGAAGATATATAGAATGTCTTGTTAGGACCTGTATATATATATATATATATATATATATATATATATATATATATATATATATATATATATAATGTATAATGATAATAGCACAAAAAAAAAACACAAAAAAAAAAACAACACAAAAACACACACACACACACAAAAAAAAACAAAACACACAAAAAAAAACAAACATACATCTTATATTATAAGTGTATATGGAAAATTCATAGTAATTACTTGTGTTAGTAACATTTTTACAATAGAAAAACAGTTTTAAAATTTAAATTTTAATCAAAACCCCTTGTAACATAATATAATCAATTTAGTTTAAGTAGGTCATTTAAGAGTAGTGCTCTTTTGTGCGAGTATCGAATGTTCATTAGTTTAAGCACTTTTTATCACAATATTGCCAGTTGTTACAAAAATTACCTCACAGAAATTGTGATTGTATTTAATTAAATAAAATAATTTCTTTAAAAAAATATATTAAAATTTCAGCTTATTTATTATAGTTGTGCAAATACCAGTGAAGCGGAAATTTTAAAGGTCCCAATTTTTTCAGAAAATTTTTATTCTCAAAAGTTTTTTTTTACAGGTTTGAGTAGTGGAAAATATGCCATTTTATGCCTTAAAAATAATTCCTCTCAAATGGGAACCACGTCTTTGTGAACACTCTTCTAACTTAGATTGAAAATTTTCGGTTATTCGACGGAGCAGGACGGATTGAATTCTCTCAATTTCTTGTTTGATGTTCGATGCTAATACCGGTAAGGTTTGTGGTCCATTACTCTATACTCCGCTCTTCAGAAATCGCATACTGAAAGATCAAGGGATTTTGCGCCAAATTTTTTTTGGCCGAAAGTCAAAGTTTGGTTATTGTTTGATGGTTACTGACATTTAAACATAAACATGGAGAAGTGGACAGGCGTTCAACGTGAGTTTTGCGTAACATCGTTTTATAGAAATGCTGAGCGTGTGACTTTGGTACAACGATTGTTTCGTAATAATTTCAATGTTCCACGACATGGAAGTGTGCCGTCCGCTCATGCAATTATACAGTGGGTAAAAAAGTTTGAAGAAACTGGCTCCACATTAAACTTGAAGCATAAAAGGATAATAAGGTTTATAAGAACGGAGGAAAACATTGATAGAGTGCGAGTAGCATTAACACATAGTCCACGGCGTTATGCAGTGAAACACGCTTTTGCACTAAACATTAGCGACACATCGTTACGAGGAATTTTACATAAAGACTTATCCTTCCACCCTTACAAAATTCCAGCCGTCCAAGAATTGAAAGATGGTGATATGCTTGCTCGCAGGATTTTCAGCGAAGAAATATTGCGACGTGTACATGATGATGACAACTTTATTCACCACGTGTTTATGTCAGATGAAGCACATTTTCATTTAAACGAATATGTAAACAAGCAAAATAGTTGCTATTGGAATGACGAAATCCCAGAAGAGATACACCAAACGCCATTACATAGTCCGAAACTTACAGTGTGGTGTGAAATTTCATCATCTGGTATTATTGGGCCATATTTCTTCCAAGACGATAGAAGAAACACCACAACTGTTACGGCAAGCGCTACACACACATGATCAGAACATTTGTGACGGAAGAGTTATCTAGGTTTCCGGACATCAATTATTTTCAGCAGGAAAGGGCTACAAAGCATACTGTTCGCGTGTCTATGACTGCTTTAAGGGAACTTTTCCCAGGCCGACTCATTTCCAAACATGGTGACATTTCGTGGCCGCAAAATCCCCTGATCTTTCAGCATGTGATTTTTTCCTTTGGGGATTTCTGAAGAGCAGTAATAGACCAGAAACATTACCGGAATTAGCAATAAACATTACACACAAAAATTGAGCGAATTAAACCTGTCCTGCTCCACCGAGTAATGGAAAATTTTCAATCTAGGTTAGAAGAGTGTTTACACAAAAATGGTTCTCACTTGAGCGGAATTATTTTTAAGACAGAAAATGGCATAGTTTCCTCTACTCAAACCTGTAAAAAAAGTTTTGATAATAAACATTTTCTGAAAAAATTGCGTACTTCAAAATTTCTGCTTCACTGGCGGGCTCTGCATTTTCATTTTTGCAATATTACCAAACGTATAGTGTGAAATTGAATCTACTTGGACGCTTTTAAGCGGAGAGATCTGTATGTATAACAGGTGCCATTCACAACTATATCAATAAATAACTGTAATGTAATTCTCATTTAGAACACAATGAGTGGTGAGACCATCCTCCTCTGTATTTAATCTCAGCATCGCGACTATGTAAAATAATTCTCAACTGGTTACACTGTAACCTATAAAAAGTGGTAATGGTGTAACAATATAATAAATAAATTGGTTAAAAGTTCTCTTAAACAAATCGTTAAACTAACTGGAGATACAAACCATTCACCACAAATAATGCCTTTCACTCAGACGGTAGTTTAAAGTAGGGTGGTTAAATCTTTTGATTTGCTCAATTACCACAAATTTCTGCTGTTATTTTCACTTAACATAAATAATAAAAATGCAATGTAACACGAATAAAAATGATCTCGGACGCCAAGTTATTTTTTGATTATACTCGGAATAACTAAACCGAGATTTAAAGTATAAATTTTATCAAAATGTAAAAAAAATAGAAAATATACAAACTATGTTTATTAACAGTTAAATTATGGTTATATAAAATATATCTTAAAAATAGCCTTAAATTACTAAAAAAAAATTAAAAATAAATATCTGTTCGTAAAATTTTTGTACATAAACTTTTTAATAATCTCTGGTATCTAAATGATTACGGAAATGTCAACCAAGGTGATGTCATCTTTGCACCAATATTGCGTAATATCTTGAAATAATGCTTTACGTTGTAAACCACACCCAAACATGGAATTTTATTTCTTATGAATTTGTCTTCTTAGAATTGAATAAACCATTTATTGCATTTTCTTAAAATTTTCAAATAAAATTGGGATCCACATTCAGATCAGCATCAAAAGCAAAATTGCAAGCATAAAAGCGTACGTAAAAGTAGAATTAATTGTGCAATCAAAAGCGGTAAAATTAAAAGTGTAAAAGTAAAAAAAAGAAAGTGCCTGAAAAGAGCAAATGTTTTAATTTTTAGTATAATGCATTAAAATATATCTTACCATTAAATCAATAGCACTTTCACAAAATTTAGGTGGAAGCCCAAAAAATGCTTCCTAAACAACACATCATTCATCAAGAAATGAAAATGGACGCTTAGAATATCAGATGATAGCCGTGCGCGAATAAATTTGCGCAAAGAATTAAGTCAACGATGACGCGTTGCGCGAGCATATAGAGCAGAAATTTTTTTTATAGAAGTGGAAGTATAAACCTTTAAGAAGATATGCACTTAAGTTACACCAAAATGCAAATTAAGTTGCCTACCTCATACTTACAAATCATTAATAAATAAAATTTTTCTTATATTTACAACTAAATAAACGAAGACATAAATTACGGCATATTTTAATACAACTCAAAATGGGTTGTTACAAACCTTTGGAACACCCTTTTTATGTTAATATAACGAGATGCCTCAATGGTATCAAACAGGTCTAACGTTGAATTCCCGGTATGTAGGTAACCTCTATCTACATGTATGGCACTAGGTAAGGTGCGAGGCTGTTCTCTCGGGGCGCTATTAGCTTTTTATAAATTTGTCTCGCTTGTTTTTAGAAATGTTCTCCTGATTTTGCACAAATACATAGCTAACATTATTATTTATGTCGCGCAGGAGCTATTTTTTTTGATTTCCGCTTTCGGTCTATTTAATTTAATTGAAACGTAAAGTAATAGGAAAATATAAACCCAAATTTCGACTCCTGCACGACATAGGTAGTAATTTTCTGAGTACCTTACTTTCCTTTTTTTAATTTTTCACTTAAAAATCAATGAGAAAAATTAACGTTAAGTAAACGATAAATCGTGGTTAATCACTGAAAACTCTTGGAGAATTGTGAAATACACGTATACGTCATAAGCGGAGCTCTCCAAACACAACAGAGGCAGACTTGGAAACCAATTCTTGAAACATCTCAACTGATGTTGATTCTGTTATACATGGCGTCCTTTTTATGATAGCTAAGCAATTTCAAAGAAATGTTAAATTTCCAGTAGTATATTATAATGAGTGACTAAATTCTTGCGAGTACGCAAAACGAGTGGTTTTATCTAGCAACACGATTGACCAAATGTTTCAATAAAAGTATCATAAACATAAACTGGTTAGACTTTGTTGGTGGCTTCTTCGGCTTATTATTGGCGGGTTTGTTTCCAAAGCCGACACAAACTTTTATGTGTATATTATGAAAACGTCATACTTGACGGATGAATCCGACTGGCACATCAATTTTAAATTGTCACAACAGATTTCATGGAAGCTTCTGATTGGGTTTTTCCGTACGTACGTGAAATTTTTTAATTAGACGTCCTTCAGTTATATAAATTAAAATAACTGCATACTGTCCACTGATTTACCAGATTTTTTAGCTTCAAGCTTAATAGTATTATCATTACTAACAATCGTAAAGAACTTTATAGGACTCACATCGAATTTAGATGTGTGCTTAGCCTATAACGATTGCTTAAAAAAAGTTTATGGTAAAATAACATTTTTTTAAAATAATACTGGAAGCATATTCATATAAACATTTTTTTATTTGACCATCATCGTTTCAAAAAATTCTTTATCTTCTTCTATCTAAAATTCACGTACTAAACATTTGTTGCACAAAGGTGCAAAAATCTTCACCGATAAATCGGATGTAGATCCGTTTCTAAGAATTAACCCTGATGTTGCCGGCCCACGTGTATTTGAAATATGCCTGTCAATTTAGTTGAAAGTGCCTCAACCAATTGTAGGTCTTCTGCATGTCGTAAATTAGGGCGGTTGCTTGACAAACGTTTGACATATTTTGTTCTTTTCTACAACGCAAAAGAATGGAGTGTGTCTTCTAGCAATGCAGACTTTAAAAAGAGTCAACCGCCTATTTAAAATCTGAAGTTGTCCCGAGTGATAGATTTACACGGAGCAATTTTATTTAATTCTAATTTTTTATTTATTTTTATGTACAGTTTATAGCAATTCGGTAGCGTTGTTTTTTACGTATACCGTTAGTTTCGGAGTTTTATCAAACCTATTTATATAGAAAGAAGTATGGACCCGTTTCCTGGCAGAAAGCCTACTTTCTACAATATACAATTTCTTCAGAAAGTAAAAACGGTGCTCTACACTTATTTTCATTAAATTTGGTGGTATTCGCAAAAATACAGTTCGAAATAGCTACTCTTGTTACATTGTCCTCTAAGTCGTGATTAGCATAAATAGCTAGCACTAATTGTAATCCATTCATATTATTCTGTATAAATTGTGAGTGATTAAACACATTGTATGGAAAAATTTGCAAACGTTTCGTGTTCCGTAAAATGTTATGTAGTGGAGGCAAATAATTAAAAACATCCTTCACACTTGAATTAAAATTGTTTTCATGATTACACAAACTTTAAAGGTTTAAAAGATAACGCCGTCAAATGTGAATAACGATTTTCTTTTATTTGTTAATTAAAAATATAACGAGTGTTAGCGAAAGATACAGTATTTTGCGTTATTGTATTTATTCAATTTCGAAATAGATGAACGCCAACACTCCAATAAATAAAATTTGTTTCGGACGAATATGAGAGTAGTCAAAAATAATTAAGGCGTGGAACGTGCGTCCGAATTGATGAACTTCTATTGCAAATATTGCATTCAACGTAATAGAGATTTAACCATAAAATACGCCTTTCTGAATAAATTTTGTATAAACAAGTGTAGAAATCAGTCTTAAAAGATAATATTATTATGTCTCACTAGTCGTGCACGACTACCGTTACGTATAGATATTATAATTTTGGTAACCAAAATACAATGTACTGTAAAACTTGCATTCAACGTTAACGTGTATGAAAAAGTAGGGATTGAATTCTGTAATCTTGAATTTTAAGTGGATAGAATTATATGTAATTAGTAATTAAGCCGTTACTTAAGCAATTTTTATACCAACCAATCTGAGATAAGAAATGATTTTAGCGTATTTATATTAATTTAATTAAAATAAGTTCTGACGCTGCCGCCTGAACACAGTGTGAATTGGGATTTCTATCCTACCACTATTGTACTAAGGTTATATATGCAGACTGCTCTATTATTTCGCTTGATTGATTTTTACTTTTGCAGATACTTGCTCAAAGATTTTTAACAGTAATTTAATATAAGCTCCTAGTAAAAATTAATCGCTGCTGAATAACCGCCGTTTTAGGTTAACTCCCGGAACCAATAAACGACGTCCGTATTCCACCCAAAGAGTTGAGAAAATCGTGAACTGTACATAAATTTAAATAAACTAAATATATTTGTATTTAAATACAACAAAATACTTTCCAAGCGAGTTTACTTTGTGTACAGACGGAAATTGACTGTCAATTGCAACAGGCCAACACCCTGTAAAAATCGAGAAATCTGTACAAAAATCCGCAAATTAATTATTTTGATTTTCCGTTTTTGTTATGGAAAAATGCTCGGATGTAGTTAAAAGAATTAATTTTCCCCTTCTTCCGTAATTAAGAAATGGTTTAAGATTTCGACGCAAGAACCCCACCAATGTGCCGAATTTATTTTATTTCACCTGCCGATCTACTGTTGGGGAAAGTTATACATTTCTCTACTACATTCATCCGACCAGTTTCCAGTTATAAAGATTTCTTTTCTGCCTTTGCTAGATTATAAATCGAACCTGTCGGTAAAATACCTGATACACTAACACTTTCCTGGAGCATATGCCTGCGGAAAACAAATGTCCTTACACAAAATCCTCCTCTTTGGTTTTGGAGTATTCTTGAAAAGTACTGAGGTCTTCTAAAGGAATTATTCCCTATGGCGTGTGCCTGTAGAAGTGATTCTTTTATCTTGGCTTGTCCCAAAGGCGTAAGCCTGTTCGATCTAGCATCCTTCTACTTCAACAATGGCGCGTAAGTCCGTTTGGCTAAGTGATCCTTTTGCTAAATACAGATACCGAGCATAAACACGATCGAACTAGGGAATTAGTATATAATTACAGACAAAATATCGTACAATAATCTCCAAAAGCTGCTCCCGTCAAATTATCCTGGCTAAGACCATTATCATCCTGTATTCCAATCATTAAAAACCTGAGAAATCCTGCATCTTTTATCCCGAAGAATAATTAAAGTCCTGTACTTCCGTTCCTGTATATTTTATGGGAAGTGATAATCAAGGAATCACTTAAAGAATCTTAAAAATAACACTTCCTGAAGGAAAAATTATATCCCCTTAAATCTTTACATATCATTATAACATCAATTAAAATTTGCAAAAGAGAATCCCGTGTGTAAATATTTCAATTAAGCGAGAAATCGCTTAGAAAGTAAAAATTAATTCCTGCCTTCTATCGTAAAGAACAAAAAAAAAAAACCTAGAAGAAAGCCCTAATGATAATATATATATATTGAGATAGTTAGATATAAGTTTAAGACAGGGATTATAGTGTATAAGCTTGTATTTCTTATAGTGGGCAATTTGAGATAAATTACAATATATTTACACTGCATTTTATTAAGTGATATAGCTAAACGAGTGAAAGAAATTGATTTTGATTTAATGAAACAGGCTTGATGAAATTTGCACAAGTTTGTTTAATCATAAAAAGCATTGTGCTATGCAAGGAGCATGTGAGGAAGGTCAGATGAAGTTATATTTGTAAGTACGATTAAGTTCGTAGAACATATTTCATTAAATTTACAGTTTATTCATAGTATTTTGGCATTTTGGAAACCTTACAGATGTTGGTCACACCGTTTAGATTTATAATTATAGTTAGAACATGTATCAAGTTAGATAAAATGCAGGAAAGATTTCAAATCTTAAGAAAGGGTTATGGTGCGGACATGGTTTAGTTATTACTCACAAAATTAGTGTACAAAAAAGTGCAACAGAAGAAGTAGTGCATTATTATCTAACATTGAAGACGATTTAAACAATAATTTTACATATGGATATTTTACATATAAATACTGTTTATGTAAAAATTTTGAAGAAGTGTGTTTAACAATATGGATTGGTGAGTTGAGAAAGTTGTAGACAGTACTATAAAAGTGAACATTGATGATGTTGAAGACAGTTTTAACAAATTATTAGAGTAACATTTCAAGTAATTTGGACGTTAGAAACGAAAATTATACGTATATTTGTATAAAGTTAGGTTAACTTTTAATTTTAGGTTTTTGCAAATTTATAGTTTTTATCGAATAGTTTGAGCATAGAACAAATTATTAGAACAAATAATAGGAGGTTTCCCTCATTTCCATGTAGAAATTTACTATGTACAAGCTATTTAAACATAAAATTATGAAAATGGGGTTAACTACATAAATTTCCTAGATGAAAAATAATTTTCCTTTAAAATTAAGATATTTGAGTTTAAATAAATGTTTTCTAGTTCAGTTTTTCGTGTAGATCACGAATATGTATTTAGTTTAAGTGTAGAATTTAGGGTTTTTTAGATATAAGTAAATTTAGATTAGAATATGTCAAATCGAACATTTTTGAACCAATATATGGCTCGTGAGGTATCATTTTGTGCGGAATTATGCACAGATTACAATTATGTTTTCAAAATGTAAATCAGAAGTATATTAAGAAAGTTATGGCATAATTTGTATTTTAGTCAAGTTTTCAAATTTGTTTAAACCAATCAGAAGCTTAGTTACTTTGTATTGTAAGAAAAAAAATTGAAATTTTTGTAGCTAACAGGATAGTATATAAGGAATCTTTTCAAATTTTAAAAGTTACTAACAAAAGTCAAAGTGTTGTGTTTTGTGATAACATGTAAGTTTTAAATTACGTTACTTCCGGAAATTTTTGAAACGCGGTTAGTGAAGAGCCGAGAAATCAGAAACAATTGTTCTTAACCTACAATCATATATAAAGTTAGGTTACCGATAATTTTCTATAATAATAAAAGTTTGTTTCGATTCAAGTTTACCGTATTCAAAATTCGGTTGTTGTGTTTTTGTTTTGTTTATGTTTGTCGTAAATAAAATTTTTCAGTTTTCTGAATCAATGTTTAATTTTGCTGGGGCGACATATAATAATAATAAAAGATACTCCATATTGAGATCTAAAACAAAAAAGTGAATTAGCATAAAAGTTTTACGAATATAAACCAACATTCTTCAATCGTAAATTTTACAAATATTTTAAACAACATTTGAATAAAATAGAATTATAAATACAGTGTTTAGTTGAAGTTGTTTAAGCCATTATAAGCAACAACACGATTACCAAAAAAAGAAAAGTCATCATTCAACTAGGTGTACGGTGGTTGAAGAGTGGAAGTATTAGCAGCAACGATTTGAACTGCGAACCAGTAACATCGACTACAATTGGGAAGAAGCCTACCCAAGTTTTTATATGGAACCAGCCAAATGAAGACATCTTTTGGAAATATGCCGATACACATGTGAGTCCATTTATAATAACCCTTAAATTTGTATCCATTATTATTGTAATTTCCTGCATTTGTGTTTCATTTAGATGTGTATATTTTTATGCAATAACGGTGTAAACATCTGGAAAGTAATTAAACATTTATTATTCTATCATTATATCAACTTCAATTATAAATTTATTAAACTGACATTTTTAAGAACTTTCCATTTGACTATTTTGACAGGCTGATATTTATTTCAGTTAAGACGCTACGCATGCGTCTTTGTGCAAGTTTAATTAAGGGCTGTTTCATATACGATCTATTTATTATAATTTTAAATTCACATATAAAAAAATTAAATTTACATCAAAGTGTAAATTATATTTATTTCTTTTGTCAACAAATCTAATTGAACTCTATCCCCGATTATGAGATGTATGAGCTAGTTCGGTGCATTACAATTTAACAATTATAAATTGAACTTTATACCCGTTTATGAGATAACAACATTATAATTATATTTAAACAATTTATGTTTATTTTAACATATTTAGCCATCCCAATTTATATATATATATATATATATATATATATATATATATATATATATATATATATATATATGAACGTTCGAATAGTTTTAAAATTGCAGTTCGTAGAATTTAAAGTAAACAAATAGTATTGATTTTTTTCATTTTATCCTTGAGAATAAAACGATATTAATTTTTGTGAGTAAACCTTTTTACTTTAAATTATTAATTTGCGTGTTATTATAACTAGTTGAGGGTTTAAATAATTACATAATGCCAACCAAGGAGAATTACTACTGTAACGCCTGTTCCATAAATTAACGATTTAATCCACAGATCCCAGATTTTCCCGAGACCAGTCCGACACCACTGATCCCTCTTTTGACCCTGTGATGCACCTGGTGGTCTTCGTCTTTCCCTATAGAGATAGTTTTGTGTTGTTATTTGTGTTAAAATTAGAGTAAGTGAAATATTTTAGTCGAATGTTTAGATTTGTAAGCAAATAGGAAATAAAATAGTGTTGTTTTGTTACGATCTTTAAGTTGTCAGTGATTTTGCGATTTCATCCCATCTTCGACGAAGCTACGCCGGGCCAAAGCGAATAACTTAGTGACCAGTAAAATACCCCCCTTTATAAATATAAAAAAGGGGGCTTACAACCGTTACATATACTTTCTTGGATTATGTCCAAATACTATGTCATCTAAATACACAAAAGACGAATTAAAATTTAGTCTAGGAAGTACTATTGTTATTACTCCTTAAAAAAGTGTTGAAATAATATTCAACCCCGTTGGTAATCTAGTCATTGGAGATTGACGTTAGTTCAGCATGCACGCTGTATACCTTTTGCTCTTCTCATGAAATTGGATTTGGTAATATGCCTCAGTTCTAAATGAGGAAAACACACTGGACCTGCAAGAGAGCTAAAATTGTCTGTTCTAATAAACCTTTTTTAAAGTTTTTCTTAACTTCTAACCGAGGGTTGTCTTCTATCGGGATACTTTCGCGCATACACCCTTTGAGTTAGCAAACAATTTCGGTCATCAGTCCAAAAGATCATGTGAATTAGTTCGTAAATCACTTGTATTTAGTTAACTACAAACATTAATATGAGATAAGAATGAAACATGCAAAGCGAGTGCGTAATTACTCACCAAGTGGATAATAATGAACAACTTTAAAAATTGTGTAAGAGATATTTCAAAAATATGTCTTTGGATTTATACAAAATAAGAAATAACGAACGTAAAATGTAATACTACCTGTCGCTTACAAACAACTATGACATTTATGACATTTTCGAAAAAAACGCATACATCAATAGGAAAATAAAGGTTTTTTGTTTCCATGTAGCCGGTTGACTTGATCAAAATAAAACGAAATAATTTTTTCGGAAACGGTAAATTTTAAAGATGACACCTTACATAAACTGACCTTAAAATTTGACCATTAATTCAAAACGGTATAAAAATTAGGCTTCCATTTGAAGTGCTTATCCAATGGAATGTCCTAATTTTTATACCATTGTAGAGGTTATAGAGGTTTGAAGCCATACAACTTCGGATTAATATTTCGGGGTCGTAGAGGACTTTTTTAATTAAAATACGTCAAAACGTAACTTATTAGGTTTTCTTAGAGCCCAATACCGATTTCGAAGTTTGCAGAACCGATTTTGACTGTCAAAATTTATAGTTTTCAAATAACTCGAAAACGGTAAAATTTTTAAGATAAAGCATCTTATTTGCTTAACATTAAAATTTCATGATAAATTCGAATATGGCAAACTGTTGGTTCTATTTAAAACATAATTTGTTACTGCACATTTATGACGCACCGTATATTGGCAAATAATTTTAAAATACGCACCTGTTAAACATCAAAAGCTTTGATAGAACATTTCTAATTCATATTTGCCAGATACTCATTTGACGACAATGGCTAAACTAGTTAGGTGGCTTAAAATTCCTGAGTCTAATTTCACTATCATTTGCATTTGAAATCTAAGTGTAGTAAGTGGGGCCGGTTCTGGACCAGTTCAAGGTCACTCGCCCTGGTGGTGAGAAACGAAAGCTTTTGGGGCTCTTTCAAGGTTAAACTTTAGGCGAAATTTAAAATTTTGGGGCTGGTCAAGGTCAAAGCTTAAATAGAAGTTGCAAGGTAATCATAAATCTTAAATAGTTTTCAAGGTCAAAGATTATTGACCTACGGTGGTGTCATATTAGATTTCTTAGAAATATAAAAGGTCAAGGTGAAAAGCTAAATAGGAAATCTATGAATAGAATTTTCAGGGTCAAACATTAAATCCGCGAAACATAAATTTTAGAGCTGATCAAGGTCAAAGCTAGAAATAGAAGTTGCAAGGTGATCATTCTTAGAAATCTAAAGTTTTGAGTAGGTTAGCAGTTTTGAAAGGATGCATGTTTATAATAAAAAGGCTTCTCCGGGATTGCATGATTCATTAAACTTTGTATTGCTAGAAATGGTGAAAGTAATAAGAATGATAAGAAGAGAAAGAAAAATTATTAAGTATTGATGAGAGAAAGAAAAGACTCGAGGTGTTAATCAAGGAAATAAAAAATTGAAGATAGATTTAGAGCTGTATGAGTTAAAAATATGCAACTTCTAGTGAATGTGCCATGAAAAGTATTAAATAAAGGTGCATTGTAATTTGAATGTAGTAAAAAGTAAATAAGTAATTACAGTAGTGCTGTTATATTGCATAAAGAAAAGGCACTTTAACAGTATTTGCTTTAAAAGTAAAGTAGGGTAATCTAAACTTTTATTTCTCATCATGATTTATTAAATTATACAAATTATGTAGGAAGAAATGACATTTTTAACATATAAGTCACATAAAACTTATATTACAAAGAAAAGTGAATAACATTATCTTAGCTATTGTATGAAATGTGAAGTAGCAAAATTTTAATGTGTGTGTGTGTGTCGTGTGATGTGTGTGTGTGAAATGTTTTAAAATAAATAAATATACTCTTTTATCATAGCATTTTAATCGTTGTCAAAATTCTGAATTTTTATATAGGGACAAAAAAACCAAAAATAAATTTGAATTATATAATTTAAAAAAATAGTCTTGTCGAAATATTCATCCCAAGTTGCATGATTTCAAACCTCAATTACTTGCATTTCACATGCAATTTTTATACCGTTTTCGGATTTATTGTCAAATTTTAAGGTCAGTTTATGTAAGGTGTCCTATATTTAAAATTTACCGTTTTCGAATTATTCGACAAAACCAAAAAAATTATTTAATTTTATGTTGATCAAGTCAATCGGCTACATGTTGACAATCCAAAAATGCATTAAACTACAGAAAATTATTTTGAGGTAAATGAGGTATTTATAACAGATTCTCAAACTGTCCCCCACTTTGATCATAACACAATTGCAGTCTTGCCCGAAAAGACCTGTTTACTTCATCAATGCATACGCTATTTCAAAACGCATGAATTATGCGTTGTCTCATATTTTCTGCAGTAGTTGGCGTAGTTTGATATGCAACGTTTTTATGTGACCCCGTACAGAAAAATCTAATTTTGTTAAGTATAGCGATCTAGGTGGCCAAGAAACGGGACCATCACGGCCTATCCATTTACCTTCAGATTCTCGATTTGAGTAGTCCGTAACATTTAACGAAAACTGCGCAGGAGCACCGTCATGCTGTACCACATATTTTGCCTTAAAACAACAGGAATGTTTTGCAAAAGTTAGGGCAAATCATTTTGCAAACAACACAAATATTCAGCACTATTCAGATGGCCGTTAAATAAATGTGGCCTAACTATAAAGTCACTCATAATACCACCCCACATATTTACAGTGCACTGTTACTGCGAATGAAATAATCTTACTATTTTTGGTTTTACGTTGCATAATAGTGAAGATTATGACGATTTGGGCTACCGCTCGGAGTAAAAGTTGACTCCGTCGGAGAATAATACATTTTGGAAAAGGTTAGGTGTTATTCTTTCAAAACCACATTGGAAAAATGTTCTCCTAATATCCATATCAGGACCCAACAGTTCTTGTTGGAACGATATACTGTCATTTAAATTTTACTAACGGTAGATCGGGGTATATCGGTTTCCTTGGATATTGTTGCCAAAGTGGAAGAAGACTCCGAAATTACAGACAACAAAACATTCAATTGGCGCTTGTCCTCTTAGCCCTTTCATATTTTTGATAATTCACATTGTCTGTTCTAATAAACCTTTTTTTAAAGTTTTTCTTAACTTCTAACCGAGGGTTGTCTTCTATCGGGATACTTTCGCGCATACACCCTTTGAGTTAGCAAACAATTTCGGTCATCAGATCCCATAACGAAGATCATGTGAATTAGTTCGTAAATCACTTGTATTTAGTTAACTACAAACATTAATATGAGATAAGAATGAAACATGCAAAGCGAGTGCGTAATTACTCACCAAGTGGATAATAATGAACAACTTTAAAAATTGTGTAAGAGATATTTCAAAAATATGTCTTTGGATTTATACAAAATAAGAAATAACGAACGTAAAATGTAATACTACCTGTCGCTTACAAACAACTATGACATTTATGACATTTTCGAAAAAAACGCATACATCAATAGGAAAATAAAGGTTTTTTTGTTTCCATGTAGCCGGTTGACTTGATCAAAATAAAAACGAAATAATTTTTCGGAAACGGTAAATTTTAAAGATGACACCTTACATAAACTGACCTTAAAATTTGACCATTAATTCCAAAACGGTATAAAAATTAGGGCTTCCATTTGAAGTGCTTACTCCAATGGAATGTCCTAATTTTTATACCATTGTAGAGGTTATAGAGGTTTGAAGCCATACAACTTCGGATTAATATTTCGGGGGTCGTAGAGGACTTTTTTTAATTAAAATACGTCAAAACGTAACTTATTAGGTTTTCTTAGAGCCCCACAATACCGATTTCGAAGTTTGCAGAACCGATTTTTGTGGCTGTCAAAATTCTCATAGTTTTTCAAATAACTCGAAAACGGTAAATTTTTAAGATAAAGCATCTTATGTGCTTAACATTAAAATTTCATGATAAATTCGAATATGGCAAACTGTTGGGGGTTCTATTTTAAAAAACATAATTTGTTACTGCCACATTTATGACGCACCCGTATATTGGCAAATAATTTTAAAATACGCACCTGTTAAACATCAAAAGCTTTGATAGGGAACATTTCCTTCTAAAACTCATATTTGCCGAGATACCGCACTTTGACGCACTAATGGGCAACACTATATAATATGGCTTAAAATTCCTGAGTCTAATTTCACTATCATTTGCATTTGAAATCTAAGTGTGTAGTAATGTGGGGCCGGTTCTGGACCAGTTCAAGGTCACTCGCCCTCTGGTGGTGAGAAACGAAAGCTTTTGGGGCTCTTTCAAGGTTAAACTTTAGGCGGGAAATTTAAAATTTTGGGGCTGGTCAAGGTCAAAGCTAAAAATAGAAGTTGCAAGGTAATCATAAATCTAAAAATAGTTTTCAAGGTCAAAGATTATTGACCTACGGTGGTGTCATATTAGATTTCTTAGAAATATAAAAAGGTCAAGGTGAAAAGCTAAAAATAGGAAATCTATGAATAGAATTTTCAGGGTCAAACTTTTCGGCGGGAAACATAAATTTTTGGAGCTGATCAAGGTCAAAGCTAGAAATAGAAGTTGCAAGGTGATCATTCTTAGAAATCTAGAAGTTTTTTGAGTAGGTTAGCAGTTTTGAAAGGATGCATGTTTATAATAAAAAGGCTTCTCCGGGATTGCATGATTCATTAAACTTTTTATTGCTAGAAATGGTGAAAGTAATAAGAATGATAAGAAGAGAAAGAAAGAATTATTAAGTATTGATGAGAGAAAGAAAAGACTCGAGGTGTTAATCAAGGAAATAAAAAAATTGAAGATAGATTTAGAGCTGTATGAGTTAAAAAAAATCATGCAACTTCGAGTGAATGTGCCATGAAAAGTATTAAATAATGGTGCATTGTAATTTGAATGTAGTAAAAAGTAAATAAGTAATTACAGTAGTGCATGTTATATTGCATAAAGAAAAGGCACTTTAACAGTATTCATTTGAAAAAAAAAGAAAAATAAAGTGTGCTACACACACTTTATTTCTCATCATGATTTATTAAATTATACAAATTATGTAGGAAGAAATGACATTGCAACCTTATAATTATCACATAAAACTTATATTACAAAGAAAAAGTGAATAACATTATCTTAGCTATTGTATGAAATGTAGAAGTAAGCAAAAATTTTATGTGTGTGTGTGTGTGTGTGTGTGTGTGTGTGTGTGAAATGTTTTAAAATAAATAAATATACTCTTTTTATCATAGCATTTTAATCGTTGTCAAAAATTCTGAATTTTTGTATATAGACTAAACAAATAACAGCGCAAAAAAAATAAATTCGGAATTAAAAAAAATTTCAAAACAAATAGTCTTGTGAAAATAGTACATAAACGTTGATATACATTAATAAATCGTAACAAGCTAGTCCTTTAGTCAAAAATTTCAATTTTTTGCATGTAGACCAAACAACTAACAGCGCAAAAGATAGCAGTTCCAAATTTTCTGAAAGCTAAAAAATGTGCAAAAAACTTTTAAATTGTTAACAGCAAGTTTGTGGTTAGCATGTAATGAAAGGTTGATACTTGCACGTTTGAATAAATCATAACACCCTAGTGCTTTACCCAAAAATTCCAATTTTTGCATGCAGACTAAACAAATAACAGCGCAAAAGACACCAGTTCCAAATTTTCTCAAAAAAAATAAATGTGGAAAAGTTTTGAACTTGCAACTAGCGCATGTGTGCTTAATAATTTCACAATCGGAGTAATGTAAGCGCTAAATATAGACTGTCTTGTAACGTGTACAAGCGTTTTTTAAAGCAAAATGCTTGCATTATCCTGTTTCTCTTTATGCAGTTTATAGTGTTCTTTTATTGAAAATTTTGGTAAGTGCTTGTTGCAAAAATCAATCAGTTTTAACAAGGTGAATGCTTTTACAAAATTGTGTATGTTTTAGTAAGTAGAAAAAGTAGTTTTGCTTAAAATCAGAATCTCAATTTAGTGGGTCAGTTTTATTATTTTTTGGTAAATTAATAAATGAAATAGATAAAATGTCACTTGTAAAACGCAATAATGTAAAAAATATTTTTTTTACTGGGAAGTAGGGAAAAAATTTAAAAATTCAGGAGATCGTTTCGTTTAGAGCAATTACCAAAATTTTCAATAAAAGAACACTTTAAACTGCATAAAGAAAAAACAGGATAATGCAAGCATTTTGCTTTGCAAAACGTTTGTACACGTTACAAGACAGTCTATATTTAGCGCTTACATTACTCTGATTGTACAATTATTAAGCACACATGCGCTAGTTGCAAGTTCAAAGCTTTTCCACATTTCTTTTTTTGAGAAAATTTGGAACTGCTATCTTTTGCGCTGTTAATTGTTTAGTCTACATGCAAAAAATTTTTGGGTAAAGGACTAGGGTGTTATGATTTATTCATATGTGGAAGAATCAACCTTTCTTTACATGCTAACCACAAACTTGCTGTGAACAATTTAAAAGTTTTTTTCACATTTTTTTAGTTTTGAGAAAATTTGGAACTGCTATCTTTTGCGCTGTAATTTGTTTAGTCTACATGCAAAAAATTGGAATTTTTTAGTAAAGGACTAGCCTGTTATGATTTATTAGTATATGTAAGTACCAACGTTCATGTATATATTAACCACAAACAAGTTCAAAGCTTTTTTTCACATTTTTTTAGTTTTGAGAAAATTTGGAACTGCTATCTATTGCGCTGTTATTTGTTTAGTCTACATGCAAAAAATCGAAATTTTTGACTAAAGGACTAGCTTGTTACGATTTATTAATGTATATCAACGTTTATGTACTACTTTCACAGGACTGTTTGTTTTGAAACTTTTTAAAATTCCGAATTTATTTAACTGCTATCCTTTGCGCTGTTATTTGTTTAGTCTATATACAAAAATTCAGAATTTTTGACAACAATTAAACTGCTATGATAAAAAGAGTATATTTATTTATTTTAAAACATTTCACACACACACACACACAAAATTTTTGCTTACTTCTACATTTCATACAATAGCTAAGATAATGTTATTCACCTTTTCTTTGTAATATAAGTTTTATGTGATAATTATAAGGTTACAATGTCATTTCTTCCTACATAATTTGTATAATTTAATAAATCATGATAAGAAACTCGTTTAATACGAAAATTCAATTAAACCATACGGAAACTTCTTTTAAATTGTCTTTTCATTTGTAATTCACTTTTTCTTCTTCTATGCCTACACACACTTTATTTTTTTTTTCAAATGAATACTGTTAAAGTGCCTTTCCTTTATGCAATATAACATGCACTACTGTAATTACTTATTTACTTTTTAAAGCGTCTTTCGTTCAAATTACAATGCACCTTTATTTAATACTTTTCACTCGAAGTTGCATCATTTTTTTTTAGCTCATACAGCTCTAAATCTATCCTCAATTTTTTTATTTCCTTGATTAACACCTCGAGTCTTTTCTTTCTCTCATCAACACTTAATAATTCTTTCTTTCTGTCTCTTCTTATCATTCTTATTACTTTCACCATTTCTAGCAATAAAAAGTTTACTGAATCATGCAATCCCGGAGAAGCCTTTTTATTATAAACATGCATCCTTTCAAAACTACTAACCTACTCAAAAAACTTTTAGATTTCTAAGAATGATTACCTTGCAACTTCTATTTTTAGCTTTGACCTTGATCAGCTCCAAAAATTTATATTTCCCGCCAAAAAGTTTGACCCTGAAAATTCTATTCTTAGATTTCCTATTTTTTAGCTTTTCACCTTGACCTTTTTATATTTCTAAGAAATGTAATATGACACGACCGTAGGTCAATAATATTTGACCTTGAAAACTCTATTTTTAGATTTATGTTTACCTTGCAACTTCTATTTTTAGCTTTGACCTTGACCAGCTCCAAAATTTTAAATTTCCCGCCTAAAGTTTAACCTTGAAAGAGCTCTAAAAGTTTTCGTTTCTCACCACCAGAGGGCGAGTGAACTTGAACTGGTCCAGAACCGGCCCCATATTACAACTTAAGTGTGGTTAAATAAATTTGTTGTCTTACAGCAATCTCCGCTGTAAAAACTGCATTTGTCTCTTTCGGAAATATCACATACTCTTCTTGTTTGTAAAGTGTAAAATATTTTATAACTTCACATGTAGGTGGATTCATTGCAAAATTATACCCAAAAAGAAATATTTTCATAACTCAAATTTAAATGAATGACATCCCCAGCTCCCTTAACTCCAATTTATTTATTTTATGTATTTTTGCCCTTTCTAATACCATTGAATGTAGAACAATTTAACAAAAATTTAGTGGTCTTCTTTCTGTATTACATCTGAATACATTTTCAGAGTGTTGATAAACTGTTCCTTACGTCTTCGTCACTATTTATCTCCTGAATTAATGAGCAGGCTTTAAAAACAAACACCTCCATTTTATTTGTGTGTAACCGCATAATTAAATTTAATCTCCTTTCTAATAATATATGTGAATCAAATATTAAACTGATTCCCCACTAATTTTTACAACTTTAGAAAGCAATTCCGTTTTTTAATTTTATGTGAAAATGCAATGTTTTTCTATTAAACTCTAATAAAAATGCACTTAATTGCTCTAATTTTATACTACAATGTAAATTCCCTTTCTTTCCATACCTACTTGACATATTCTGTTACAATATTACAAGCATACTCTATAACGTGATTGGCGGATTCTTCTCTATGCTTTCACGCACTTCAGTAAATACCTTTTTTCATCCATTATTTACTTCACACTTCAGCTTACTCTGCATACGAAAGAAGTTTGCATAATTTCTGATTATTATACTTATCCGCTACACGCTAAACCTCGTAATTCTCAAATTTCTGCTGGTACATTTATTAATGCCAACATATACACGATTACTCACTTATATGTTTGCAAACTACTCAATATGAGTTTAATGAGGATTTAACAATGCAATTAGTTGATTAAACAACTTTCTCACGATAGAGGATCAATCTTACCTCCGCTTAGGGGAACGTTCAAGAAACTACCCTTAAATCAAAACCAGTTGTTCGTCTAGTAAACTTTAGTTGTAAATATTAAGTGAAATATAAACGTTAACATTATATTAGTTTTATATGTGCAGTTACTGGCAACGTTGAATAAGTTAACTCTGTAGCATATGCAACCTACATACCGCTCATTTGGCCACTTAGTTTACCTACGTTTTCTGGAAGAAAGAGTTGCCGTAACTTGCGCATCATGTTGGTGCCTGTGCTATAAACTGAGCGATTTGTTTGTAGACTGCTGTATATTCCAAGCATGTCATTAACGGCAAGGTCAATTCATTCATAAGCCCGTCTTGGTTGATATCATTACTTGACCCTGATGAAAGCAATAATACAAATAATTTTCTTTAAAATTAAAAATTGAATATAAAGGTTAATAGATGTGGTCGAGTACAAACAACGGTTGAGTCAAAACGCACACATTTTATTATTTACGTAGATATCGCTAAAAACCAATTCAATTCTAAACCGAACAACTCAAATTAATTAATAGAAAGGAACAAAAAATGTTTTACATTTTTACTTTTGAACAAAAAAATACACTGATTTGGCTGTGTAATTGTTTATTAGTGAAATAAAGAAAATTGATAACCAGATACTCTACACCAACCTTATGTCTTGAGCAAAGAAGTAGTGGTTGATGTATTCTGAAACGTTTGGTTTATTAATACCGACAAATCTTGTTTTATACAATTAGAAAAGTTAGGTATCTTTTTTTTCAAGTAAGCAACCTGCAAAAATTAAATTCAAAAACCTCAAGAATATTTATAGTTCCCAAAAAAATAGGTAGATAAAATGTTCACAGTAATTACAATCAAATTAATAATTAATGTCGAGAATATATTACAAACACAAATGTAAGGTTATCCGAGCACAATGGAATGAAACTCATAAATAGTTAATCTGTTTCATGAAGACAATAAGTTAAACAAACAGCAGGCCAGTGATACCAAGTTCGAATCTGAGAGTAGTCCAGTGATTGAGAAAAAATCCGACTCAAAGTGCGAAAAACAGTCCTGCACAGGACAGCCTGATGACGGAAGCAGAGTCCGATTCCGAGACATCGCGTTAAAAAGCGAAAAAACTGGGGAAATAGACTAATCCAATTAACATATGAAACCACAGTTACAAAACACTCGATACGGTCCCGAATTCTAACAACTTTTCAGAAAGCTTGAAACATCCATAAACAAGCTAGCACTAGAGGAGAACCACCTAACTTCCCTCTACCTCATGCGAATGCGGCAGAGTATATATAGAAGAGAGCAGTAGACCACTCAAAGTGAGAACTCACGAGCGTAACATGTCGATAACGAAGACGCGAAGAGCTTAAGCGCAATACACCGGCAGAATAAGTTACGGCGCAACATGACCAATAAACTACTGCGCAACTACGAATAGATTTAATTTATATATATATATATATATATATATATATATATATATATATATATATATATATATATATATATATATATATATTGTGATGTATGAATTAAATTAAATTAGATATTCTTATTAACATTTCACCCCACGTTTGTGGGGCCATATATATTTGCGATTAGTATATAATTTTAATTTGCTATAATTGTGTACTAATATAAAAATTATGTAATACATTGTGTCGTACTTTACTTCTATTAATTATTTTAAATTTTTACCACAAATCGTAATGTATTTTACTACAACTTCGGCACGTTGTGCCATCACCAATTTAATATGATAATTTTCCTCGACTAGGGCATAGGGTTCAATATAGTTCAGTATAAAAAGTAAAACATTAAACATTTATGTAAGGTTCTTCTGTACATTAAATTCAATCGTGATTTTAATTAAATCTGGAATTGTATAAATTTTACTTTTATTCAAACACCTTGTATCATCTGAAAATATATTACATGTTGTGTGCATGTGCATTTCGTTAACCTTAATATACGTGTATGTGTAACATCATAACCTAACAATACTACTAATTGTATCCTTTACATAAATACACATAAATAAACTTTAATAAAATTTAACGTAACTTTCAAATAAATATGTAAGATTCATAGACTCACGTTAATGTTTCCTTCTTGCAGCTGGTCCAATTTCCAATTCAGCAATAATTCGAAATCCATCGGGGTAAGATCTACAACATTGGCAAGTTGTGTATATACTGGATCAATGTTTGCTCCATCGGTGGAAGATCTATACAGCACCAAGATACATAGGTGTACAGCATAAATACCTACTTTGTCACTTTTCCATAAGCACTTTAATTTATTTATTATATTCATAAATATAATAATTTACTTTCAGGTTTTTATATTCGAAAATATCACAACTTTTATCAGCATTCAAATTATTATTACTTGCACTTTTCAATTTTAATTTAAATTCGAATAATAATACAAAGGCAATTCGGTTAAAATAAATTTTAATTTTAACGAAATAATTGAAACACGCCGATTTACATTCACTTATGCAACGATACACATCACCCGGAATAATAATTACGTTAACCTTATTTTCATTACAAATTTTAATTTTCATTTCTTTAATAATATAAAATTTTTAAGGTTATACGAACCACATGAACGATGTTAAATTTTTAATCATGTACACATCGAGTGACATGTTCACACTTTGGAAAGTTACAAGATAAGCTTTAAATTTCTGCCACTTCCTTATATAGCTTCTGAAAGATAACCCATCACCTTAGCAAATATTGACAATACAAACATAAGACTGCTTAATTTTCATTGGTTAATCATTTTTCAGAAACTTACAAATTATTATTTTTACTGATAACTTTCTTATACGTGGACAGATCTCAAAAATATTATCATTTTTGAATTCTATGCAAAATTTCCTTTCCATAGTCACCTCATATGACATATTTCCATTAAAAATTCTTGTTCTATCTAAATTATAACAATTACGCAAATTTTCATACACAAATTTATTTATAACTAACTTATTATAATTCCAACAGGAAAACTACAAACAGAATTGGATTCCTTGATACAAAATACATGTGAATTCACCAGTTTCAAACACTTTTATGGTCCATGTTAATAAATTCTATCTCAAGCACTGCGTTAAAAATCATCATAACCTGGTTTATCAACTTTTATGCTTAAATCATATCTAGAACTTCCTAATCACACTGTTAAGTAAGTTTATAACATAATCTTTGTTTAATTTCAGTTTTAAACTTAATAAGTTCTATGAATATTGTAAAATTTGTTCGGATTTCTTTACTTTAACATGTCCTTTACACTTCTTACGTTGATTGATACAATTCATTTTTTTTTGTTTTAGAATGGAAGCATATTATGATACTAGAATGGACTAGAATATTATCACACACAAATGGAATACATGCATTTTATAAATGGAAATACATATTTTTAATACTCCGAAGCTGCTCGGAAACTATGATAATGAAGAATACTACTGCTCAGCTTTGATAACACTTTTATACTTTTGAGATTTGGTTTAACTAGCTAACAACATGTCCTATATTCACATTTGTACTTAGTTTTAAGTTCGTACTTATTCATTCTGTGCTTTACATGTATGTTTATTCAAATTTAACGTAATTAATTGATGTTGTAACGGTATAAACGGGTGGTAGAACGGGATTACAGATAAATTGGCCTTTTTGCCCCGACTAGCCAGCGTATGGGTGTAGGTCAGATGTTAAAAAAAAAATCGCACATCCAGAATAGTAAATCTTATGTAAGTCACAATAGGGGTTGAAGACAAAATCGAGGGTTTGGGCGCCAGAATGTTTAGTAGTCAAAATAAGGGTTGTCGTGCCAAAATTACGAGTACATAGCGTGTCTAAACATACAAAAAACATACGCTTACCTATCCGTAATCAATTCCAGGTGTGCTGGACAGCAACTCAGCAAACCACCTAGAATCGGGCTTCAAAATGCACTGCACGCTTGTCAAATAAAAGCGTGATAAACACTCAATAAATTTACGTTACTACACCTCAGTGTAAATAATTAGGCATTAAATAATACTCAAAACAAAACAACAAAAAAAATAAGCTATAGAATGAACTCTAAACTGAATTAATACTCAACTAAAAATCAAATAAAATACTAAGTATTAATAACGCTATTACTCAATAAAATAAAAAAAAAACTAACTTCGTTACGTTAAAAACTAAAACGCCGGTAATTTGCAATTTGCAAAAAAACTCTTATGTAACATAGAAGGGTTTCCATAGAAATTAAACACTTTTATAAAACCTAACAAACTATAATAAAATAATAAAAATGATAAATATAAAAAAATGTAAACATACGATAATGCGTATAAACAAAAAAATAAATGCTTAAAAGGCGACAGGATGTCTGATCAGAATACTGCTTTTACGCCAGTCTAAATCGTTTAACCTATATTTATAAAATTCGTGGATAATATACCCACACTACAATAGGGTCGATTGCCCTTTAATACTAAAATAAAAAAGTGTGAAGGCGGAGCGTCAAAACTATAATTAATTACGCTAAACAAATTCAAACAACAACTTACTTTAACAAAAAAAAATAACCCCGCTTTCAAACTTACATAAACACATAAAAAAAAAATCGAAACACACAAAAAATCTTGAAATATTCAATAAAAAACAATATTATGTTACCTTAAAGGTCTAGAATTACACCTCTTCTGTGTTACAATATAAGTGGAAGATAACCAGGTGGTCGATTACGGCTATGACGGAAATGGATCTTCCTGGTCTGGCAAAATGATGAATAAAATGTTGACTATTGTTCTTTTATACACAAACAATTTCTTGACTAAACTCGTTAAAATGTTACTGTATTAATTCAAAACTTCTTTTAAAATAATAAAAATTTGAGCGTTCACAATTACTTGATAACTTTTAGCTTTTAATTGGTTTTATTTCCACTAATAATCCAAAATGTTAATAACTTGATTTAATTAAATATAATTTTGTAATATATTGCGAAAGTTTCTTTATCTTTATATACGCTTTGTACCATAAATAGGTGGCACTGCAAGAACGATGATGTTAATATCCGCAGAAGCGATATAAACCAAAGAGGTCACTGAAGCACTATACAACACGACAATGTCCTCTAGGTAACTTGACGTAAAACCAAAATCGGCACTAGGTATAATCCTTTGGTGATGAACAATTTTAATAAATCCCTTTACAGGTAATCTTCAGGAGTAGTTTAACTACCCTTACTACACAAAAAAGTACGTTCGTTAAACACCACAAGGTCCAAAATTTCAACGTTCTAAACCACCCCCTTAAAGCGTAACAATAAACGGCAACGTATACTACTCGAAAAGCACGATCAGTTTGTGAATCCCAAAAATTATTAACAAATTCCATCTTTGAATTTTTAATCCCACTACTCATAAAAACTCTTATCTAAGTTAATTCCACCAATTAAAAAAACGGAAGGGGAAAATAAGATACCCCGATACACAAATTCGTTTCCGTCCGTAAGGACTCGGTAAATGTCGAAAAACTAAACGTCAGCAAAAATATCCTGTACAGCCTCTGTATGTTTACCTTAAAGTACGAACAATAAGGCCCACATGCAATCTCTATGAATCAAAACCAAAATACCTAATAATAAACTGGACAACTATACTTAAGCGTCTTTATGTCGCTAACATGACATCATACGCCGATAATTCCACACTATTTAATTAACGTACTTAATTTTCTATTATATTTTACGGAAAACAAACGAAATGAACCTTAATTAAACTTATATACAACTATATACAAATAAACGTTAATCAAACTTCCATAAACGAGAAATAATAAGGAAAAACAACCTAAATTTCGGAACAATAATTTCACAAACAAAGCATCTAAAGCTCACCACACACCTACCATCCCTAAAGGTCGCTACACACGTTAAAACAAATTTACTATAAAACATAACTTGACAAAAAAAAAATATATGTGTACGGAATCTAACTAAGTACATAAGACTACAAACAAAATTACCCACTACGTATACAGGGTGTTCAAAATACCCTGACAATGTTCAATGTCTCTCTTTATATATATATATATATATATATATATATATATAATATACAGGGTCATTAAAAAGTATGGAAACATCGATGTAGCTCGGAAACCGTAAGCATTAGCGGGATGAAACCTTCGGGAAGGTATATTAGACATATTTGCGGACATTTTTTATTCTTCATAAATTTTTGATTGGACGCTCCAGTTACGAGTAAATGGTATTAAATTTTGATTTTTAAATGGCATCATAACCATCTGACCGATATTTTTAATTCAGCAGGTAACTCTGAATACAACGGTTAAAGAAAAAAGAACTTAATTTAATTAATTAATTAAATAATGCTACTATAAAACGCTCGAATTTATGAAATTTTTGTTAGGTATCTCATGTCAATCATTTATCTGCTTACAGCGACCTTCAGTCGACCAACCAACCACAAACCACTTTCTAAATTGAGATTGTACTTATCAATTTAAAAATGGCTATTCGTTATAAAATGTCTTTTTTATTTTTTTCTCGAAAACGACTAGTCTTAGGAAAAAAGACAGGAGCCATTTTTTCGTCCAAATGGAACAGACAATCCAAAAAAAATTGAGAAAGATTAGAAATAGTGGTGCACCGCATTTTTTTCTTTGAAATTGTGCAACGATTATCCTGTCTGCACGCCACTGATTATATTAAATCCGCCGGTTTTAGCGTAAAATACGCACCGTTGCTAACTCTCAAACACTGCAAAATTTTATTGAAATGTCTCAAGTGGTTATAGAAATATTAAAAAAATTGTAATTTTTCAATGAAACTTTCACACTTTGTACTTCCGTAACGAAGCATTTTTGAAACACCCTGTACACACACACACACACACACACACACACACAATATATATATATATATATATATATATATATATATATATATATATATATATAGTAGTCTAGTGCTTGAGAAAAAATCCGACTCAAAGTGAAAAAAAAGCAATCCTTCTCTGGACAGCCTGATGACGGAAGCGGAGTCCGTTACAAAGATATGGATAAAAATAAATGTAAACATACATTTTACAAGTAGCAGACTTAGAGAACGCGTTTAACCGTCACTAATTTCTTAATTTTTGAAGAATTGAAATAACACGAACATAACCTAGTATATTGAATATCCCCTATAAGGTGTATGTTTAATTTATAGCGGACAACAAAATTTATTTCTTAAATTATTATGTCGCATTAGGAATTTCCTTTCTATATTACCTGTGGCCTTGAAAAGGGCCGATGTTATAAAAGAATGGTGTGCAACAATTTTAGTACTGAAGAAGCAATGACGCCCCAAATGTTTAAATTGTTGCCCGACCTGCTCAGAGCTGCAATGACTCACTCGTAGACAACACAGCTGTCTCTACTTCTACCATTGGAATACGGCGAATGTCGTTCTTTATTTTCTACGATATTTTCCCTGGTAGTTGGTTTGGTTACATAAACAATATATTTCAACCTCCCTCAAAAATAAAAATCCAAAGGAGCCCGATCAGGTGACCTACAAACTGAAACGTTTCTTCTACTTTTGCTATAAGATTTTCTTATAAATACATGGTTGGCCACTAAAATAAACTGCCCCTTCCTATCCATCTGTCAGGAAATCTTGTGCCCAAAAATGGATGGACATTTGCCGAAAAATGGACTGGACACCCATCATGCTGAAAAAACATGTTTTGGCCTATTTGGAATGGCACTTTCTTTTAAGGAACTGGCGCTTCTTTGGTCAGAAAATTGAGGTAAATTTTACCGGTCAGTTTTCCGTTAAATATGAATGGCCCAATGATCATTGCTCCAAATATACCGCACCAAACGTTTACGCTCCACCTGCCTTGATGTTGCACCTCTTTCATCCCATGAGGATTGGTTTGCTACCAGCAATGCGCGTCATGCATATTCACGTGCCCATTGCTATTAAAAGTAGCCTCATCCGTCAATAGTATATTTGATAATAGTCTAGGATTTTAAGCTACCATGTTTAGCAACCAATGCAATAATCAAGGCTTCTATCAAACTCGAGGGGTGTTAAGGCCCAATGAAGTAAAAATAAAACTTTTTATTAAACGATATTAATAAGATACTTCAGGGCATTATGTTTTGTAGGTACCTATCTATGGTCTTTTAAAATTCGTTTGACGGTAGTTTGGGTAATGCCTAAATTGTTAAAAATATATCCAGTATCTCCATGAAGATTAAATTCTGTATACGTTAGTACGTTTATGATATTTTCCTCAGTTCGGCCTCTACCACGTCTAGACAAGACGAGACGATGAATAATTCCTGCATTTGTCAAACGAGACGATGAATAATTCCTGCATTTGTCAAACGTCGTGTCAATCACTCAAAAACTCTTTTCTCATAACGAAACCTTTCTGGATACCGCGCAGCATAAACTCTTGCAGCAATAGTAAATTTGTCACAAAACACCATCTACCGACTAGAAAAAAAAAGGCTAAACCGACAATACTTTATTAGAAGAAGCCAAGAAACCTTTCTCAATCGATACTTAGTTTATTAGAATTGGTTGAGTTAAAAAGAAGAAAATATTTCTAAGCTTGCAGATACTATTTTGGACATATCTTGATAAAGTCGATTTTATAATTTGGTGTCCGTGTACTCCCATTAACGGCCATCGTAGGAACTTGAAACTAATTTTCAGTAATTTCTTTCGGTCACTTTTATTATCAATATTTTTTCCCGAAATTGTGCGATGCGCAGTTACTCCTATACAGCCGGTCTTAATGGACCACCCGGTACAATTTAAACAAATACTATCTTTTTCTACGAAACCCAAAATAATGCGTAAATCTAGTATAATTGGCAATTAAACATAAACCGTAATTATTATACACAATAACACAAAGTAATTTTTATACATCTACTGGATACACCATATAACCAAAGCCTCCTAACAATAGCGTAAGGTCTGGAAAATTTTTTACATTCGTAATAAAACTGCAATCATCCACAGTAGATGCTAACCACAGTTCATATTAGCTTTACAACTAATTTAAATAAAGTTTAAAATAGTAATGCAGAATCCTATGGACTTCGTCGGTATGACTATATTACTCCAAGGGAAACAATACTCGGAGAACAGGTGGATACCGACATGATGGTCGAGCCAGCCTTCGCGCTTTAACTTGCTGCACTTAATACAGGGATCACAGGAGAAATTAATGTGAATGTACTCATTAAGTTCGAGTAGTTAGCAGATACAAGATTTTGTTACACTACCATCAATAACCCATACGCAGCTAACGGTGAAGGTGTGTCATGACTAACTTAACTTGCCAGACCTCATATCTTCGAAACTGTCACAGGTAAGTAAAATTTCTTGAAAAAGTTTCTACAACATTGAGGGAACCAATATGATCATATAGAAATCTTCTGCAACTCACCCCTTAGCCAACCCACCCCTATTTTTTAAATTGCACTACCCCATCTGTAATACATCATAAAACAAAATGTTAATTAAACGATTATTTTTTAAACAGTACGAATAATAGTATTTAAATCAATTTATTCAAATTTATTATTTTAAATGCCAAATTAGGTACTATTTTTCAAAAACAGCTTATCTTTACAAATAGGTAGTACCAAAATGAGCAGAAAAACTGAACAATAACCCATAGAGAATCATACATTCATGTTAAAAATCACGGGATCTAATCTAGATTTCCATTGTTCTCAACGCAATTATAAGGTCTATTCTTAAATTCATGGCGTACATTTTCTACGGTTTGTCGCGTAATAGCACCGCACTCTTCAATTATTCGTTGCCGCAGATCTGCGATAGACTGTGGTTGAGTTTTATAGACCACAGACTTTAAGTGACCCCATGGAGACCGGAGTGGCCATTCCCTAGTCCTCTTCTACCAATCCACTGATTTGCATAATTGTGCTCTAACCAGTTTCTAACACGTAGTGTATAATGTGGAGGGGCCCCGTTTTGTTGAGAATGTAACAAATTGCCATTCAAAACTAGTTCTTGACCTTCATATCTTTGATTTTTCAATTCGTGAATTATAAGAGGTCGTATTGTTTCATCTAACATTTGATAATAGCGTTCATCATTTAAATTTTGATTAATAAATCACGGCCCAATAATACAATCTCTAAGAATACCTGCCCATTGATTTGTTTAGTATTGTCTTCAATAACTCCAATAACGACAGTTTTGTTTGTTCACATGACTGTTAAGATAAAAGGTACATTCGTCGCTAAAACTAACATGTTTCACTAATTCAGGCTCATCTGTAACCTTATTGGTCATAATTTCGCAAAACTCAATTCACCTACCTGCATCATCATCGCCAAGTTCTTTATAAGGATGAACTTTCTGCTTTCTCAGATTCATGATAAAACCCCGTTAATTCAGATATCCGACGAAGTGAGGAAGTGTAATCCATTGTAGTTTGACGAACAACTTCAATTTGAGCAGCTTCATGTCGGAGTCGAGGATGATTTCTCTTTTTTTTTTGATAACCGATCCAGTTTGTTCAAATTTTAAAACCAGGTCTAAAACATACTGATGACATAACGTTTTTCCATGATGTAATGCTTTAAATGCTGTTGTAGTTTGTCGAGTACAACGATTTTTAGAATCACAAATAGAAATAATTTTAATACGTTCGGCGATTGTGTAAACCATCTTTGAAAAATTAATAAGATGTTTAAAGTATTGCAGAATCACAATAAAAGTATTGACAAATGTCAAGTTTTAATAAAAAAATTATTATTGAAAATTCTACAAGCAAATGTACAAACACAAGTTATCTAAAAGCTCCTTTATTAAGAAATCCTCTGATGAATATGTTCTACAAACGGTTTCGAGAAATTTTACTTGTCCGTTATAGTTTCGAAGATATGAGGTCTGGTAAGTTTTCAAATTGACACCCGGTACAGAAAATCTAAATAAGTAATAATTAGCAGGTAAGAAAAAAAATGTACATGTACATTTTGAGATTCATACGATCTATTATTTATATTTATCTATTATGTCGTCACAGTAGACAAATAACTGTCCGGTAGTAGAACTGTAACGGTATAAACGGGTGGTAGAACGGGATTACAGATAAATTGGTCAGATGTTAAAAAATTGCACATCCAGAATAGTAAATCGTACGTAAGTCGCAATAGGGGTTGAAGACAAAATCGAGGGTTTGGGCGCCAGAATGTTTGGTAGTCGAAATAAGGGTTGTCGTGCCAAAATTACGAGTACATAGCGTGTCTAAACATACAAAAAACATACGCTTACCTATCCGTAATCAATCCCAGGTGTGCTGGACAGCAACTCAGCAAACCACCTAAAATCAGACTTCAGAATGCACTGCACGCTTGTCAAATAAAAGCGTGATAAACACTCAATAAATTTACGTTACTACACCTCAGTGTAAATAATTAGGCATTAAATAATACTCAAAACAAAACAACAAAAAAAAATAAGCTATAGAATGAACTCTAAACTGAATTAATACTCAACTAAAAATCAAATAAAAGACTAAATATTAAGAACGCTATTACTCAATAAAACAAAAAAAACTAACTTCGTTACGTTAAAAACTAAAACGCCGGTAATTTGTAATTACTCAATAAATTTTGATGTAACACAAAATGGTTTCCATAGAAATTAAACACATTTGTAAAACCTAACAAAACTATAATAAAAGGATAAATATAAAAAAAAATTAAACATTACGATAATGCGTATAAACGAAAGAAAATACAAACACTTAAAAGGCGACAGGATGTCTGATCAGAATACTGCTTTTACGCCAGTCTAAATCGTTTAACCTAAATACAAAATTCGTGGATAATATACCCACACTACAATAGGGTCGATTGCCCTTTAATACTAAAGTAAAAAAGTGTGAAGGCGGAGCGTCAAAACTATAATTAATTACGCTAAACAAATTTAAACAACAACTTACTTTAACAAAAAAATGACCCCGCTTTCAAACCTTCGAAACACACAAAAAAATAATTCGGAACACACAAAAATCTTCAAAATTTTCAATAAAAAAACAATATTATGTTACCTTAAAGGTCTAGAATTACACCTCTTCTGTGTTACAATATATGGAAAATAATGGTCGATTACTGCTATAACGGAAATGGAATCTTCCTGGTCTGGCATAAGATGAATAAAATGTTGACTATTGTTCTATGGTATACAAACAATTCTTGGATTGATTCGCGTTAAATTGTTATTGCATAAATTCAAAACTTCTTTTAAAATAAAAAATAATTTGAGCGTTCACAATTACTTGATAACTTTTAGCTTTTAATTGGTTTTATTTCCACTAATAATCCAAAATGTTAATTACGTGATTTAATTAAATATAATTTTAATATATTGCGAAAGTTTCTTTATCTTTAAACACGCTTTGTACGATAAATAGGTGGCACTGCAAGAACGATGATGTTAATATCCGCAGAAGCGATATAAACCAAAGAGGTCACTGAAGCACTATACAACACGACGATGTCCTCTAGGTAACTTTACGTAAAACCGAAATTGGCACTAGGTATAATCCTTTGGTGATGAACAATTTTAATAAATCCTTTCACAGGTAATCTTCAGGAGTAGCTAAACTACCCTTACTACACAACAAGTACGTTCGTTAAACACCACAAGGTCCCAAAATATCAACGTTCTAAACCACCCCCTTAAGGCGTAACAATAAACGGCAACGTATACTACTCGAAAGCACGATCAGTTTCAGAATCCCAAAATTATTAACAAATTCCATCTTTGAATTTTGAATCCCACTACTCATAAAACTCTTATCTAATTTAATTCCACCAATTAAAAAACGGAAGGGAAAATAAGGTACCCCGATACACAAATTCGTTTCCGTCCGTAAGGACTCGGTAAATTTTCAAAAACTCAAACGTCAGCCAAAGTATCCTGTACAGCCTCTCTATGTTTACCTTAAAGTACGAACAATAAGGCCCACATGTAATCTCTATGACTCAAAACCAGCATATTCACTAATACATTGAACAACTATACTTAAGCGACTTTATGGCGCTAACATGACATCACACACAGATAAATTACACTATTTATTTAAGTTACTTAATTTTCTATTATATTTTACGGAAATCAAACGAAATGAACGTTATTTACACTTAATACAACTATTTACAAACAAACGTTAATCAAACTTCTATAAACGAGGAATAATAAGGAAAAACAACATAGATTTCGAACAATAATTTCACAAACAAAGAATCTAAAGCTCGCCATACACCTACCATCCCTAAAGGTCGCTACACACGTTAAAACAAATTCACTATAAAACTCAATTTGACAACAAAAAAAAAATTTATATACGGAATCTAACTAAATGCATAAGACTACCAACAAAATTACCCAATACGTATACAGGGTGTTCAAAATACCCTGACAGAACGATGCCGTTAGTAGGGAATGATACATTGTCCGGGGCACGATTTGGCCAGTAACCGGTCTGCTCGCTATGATATTACTCAAGTAAACAATACAATTGCCTCGGATCGACCTGGCTACAAGGGGCGGTCAAGGTCGAAACAGACAGGCCCCGTTGCTGACGACTGTGCAAGGAATGAATAGCGAGTCGGTACGTGGAATGTTAGAGGTATGCATGGTAAAGAATTTGAATTGCGAATGTAATGTACGAAACACACCTTGATATTCTGTGTGTATCGGAGACAAAGCGCAAAGGAAATGATGCTATGGTGATGGAGGATGGCAGCCTGGCACTACGGTCAGGAGTTGAGACGGAAGTGCATGGCGCAAAAGGAGTTGGGATGATCATAAGTGAAAGGGCGAAAAGATGTGTTAAACAGTACGAATTGGTATCTCCCGGGTAATATGGGTTAAAATCAAAGTGGAGTTTCGAAGAAATTTTCTTATGCACCGGTGAATGGAGAAAGAGACCAGGAGCGTGAGAACTTCTGGAATGAAGTAGAGAACGTGTTGAACGTATGTAAGCCAAATGAAAGAGTGATTATAGTGGGGATATAAACGGATGGGTGGGTGTATAGAGAGAACATAGTGAATGCGTTCTAGGAAAGTTCGGAGACCAAAGAGTCAATGAGAACGGTGAACACCTGTTGAACATCTGTGTGGAGAGAAGCCTGTTTGTATCCAATACGTGGTTTAAACATAAAAATGTGAATATGTATACATGGCAAAGAGGTGAATCTAAAAGTATGATAGACTTGATAGTGTATGATAAACGGATTAGAAACCGGGTGAAAGACACAAAAGTAATGCGCGGAGCGGAGTGTGGATCGGACCACTTTTTCGTTGTAATGTGTTTAGGGCAAAAGTGGGTCTGGAGAAGGAAAGCAAACATAGTGCGAACGTCCAGAATTAGGGTTGACAAACTAGTGGATAATGGTGCGAGAATGAAATACGCAGATGCAGTTAGTAAAGAGTTGAATGTGAATGAAACAGTGTGGAACGAATAATTAAAAGACACTGACATTGAAAGTGCATGGATAAGCTTGAAACACTCTGTTGTCAATTGTGCCGTGCGAATATGTGGAAGAGTGATTGTAGGTAGACAGAAAAATGTGCTTGGTGGAATGAGTCGGTAGAAAAGGCAGTATGTAAGAAAAAGATGCGTACATGGCAATGATTGCCGCACAAAATGAGACTGAGAAGAAGCGATTGTATGAGGTGTACAGATTAAGAAATAAAGAAGCGAAGGAGGCAGTGAGAATAAGTAAAGAGGAATTGATGGCTGGGAAGGAGAGAAAATGCAGAATGATTTTGAGGGAAACAAAAACTCTTCTGGAAATGGGTCAAAATAGAAAACGTGGCCCAAAACAGAACGCTGCAGGAGTGATGAATGCTAGAAACGAAATAGTATGGGACGATTTTGAAGTGAGGAAGTGCTGGCAAGAATATTTCGGAAAGCTGTACAGTAGTGAGGAAAGTAAGATTGAAGGGTTAAATAAGGAGAATATAGAAGAAATGATGAATGAAACTGAGAAAGATATTGGAATAAATGAGGTAGAGAAAACGGTAGGAAGGTTGAAAAACGGCAAGCGAGCAGGCGGAGATAAAATCACTGGTGAAATGTTCAAGTATGGTGGTGCAAAGCTTATACGAAGATTGTGTGAATTATTCAATGTATGCCTTATGTGTGGAAAAGTGCCGCGTGATTGGAAGACCGCAATCATTGTACCATTGTATAAGGGTAAGGGGAACAAGAGTGATTGTAAGAACTACAGAGGAATAAGCTTGCTCAGCATGCCTGGTAAAGTATTTGGAAGAATACCGATTGATAAAATACGAGAAACTACACAAACTAAGTTGTGGGATGTGCAAGGTGGCTTTATGCCAGGAGAGGATGTGTCGATCAGATGGTTGCTCTCCAGCAGGTGATCGAAAAGTGTTTAAAGGTAAAACGGAAGTTGTACTGTGCGTTTGTAGATCTGGAGAAAGCATATGACAGAGTGAATAGGGAGAAGCTGTGGGAAATATTAAGTGAATACAGCGTAAATAAAGGTCTAATAAATGGAATAAGGGCAGTATACAACGGTAGTCGGGTATGTGTTAGGGTGAGAGGAGGTGTGAGTGAGTACTATTGAGCAAGGAGTGCGACAAGGCTGTGTGATGTCACCGTGGTTGTTCAATGTATACATGGATAAATGTCTTAGACAAGCATGTACTGATACAAATGGTGTAATGGTTGGTGACGTAAATGTACGACTTCTGGTGTATGCAGATGACACAGTCTTATTAAGTGACAGTACGGATGAGGTGCAAGATGGAAAGCAGAGTACAGTGTTTACTCTGCAAGATGAAATTGTGGAGCAAGTGGACGAGCTGGTATATCTCAGTAGAATGTTTACTGCAGATGGTACAATTGAGAGCGAGATTGCACGAAGGGTCAATGATGGAAGGAAAGTGATTGGAAGTATGTGGACGATAATGAGAAATGAAACCATAAGTTTAGCTGCGAATCGAGCAATCTATAATGGCGTATTCGTCCCGTCAGTACTGTATGGAAGTGAGACATGGGTATGCCAAAAAAGCATGAAAGAAAATTAAATGCCGTGGGTATGAGATTCCTGAGAAGCGCATGTGGTAAAACGAGAAGGGACAAGATAAAAATGAATGCATAATGAAGGAGTGTGGTGAGGAAAAGACTATGATGGATAGATATAAAGTTGTACATTACGTTGGTTTGGTCACATTGAGAGAATGAACAACGCAAGATTAACGAAACAAATATATGTGGGTGAGGTTAGGGAAAGGCCGGGCCTAGAATCTATGATAAAGGAAAGATAGATAAGGAGTTTTAAAAACAAAAGGGCATGTCAGAGACTATGTATGAATTTGCGGAAGCTAGGGAGGTATGCGGAGATAGGAAAGCATGGAGAAAGATTGTAAATGAAAAATAAATAAGAGGCAGGGATTGTTTTGCCTACCTCGCAAGGGAATGGCGTGAAGGTTAAGTTAAGTTAAGTTAATGTGCGAACAACATACAATTCAAGTTTCCTAACAATCGCGACATCGATGATCATAAAAAGCGTCAAGTAGCAAACAGAACTTACCCCGAAGTCCGTGGTGTTATATAAGTCAGGTTATGTCATTTCCGTAACATTAACCAATCAGCATTGCTTATTCTCAAAATCTGAACCAATCACGAATGTATTTCATGAAAACACGGCTTGTTTACCTTAACGACGGGGTATATCCGATTTGGTGTTTTCGATTTCGTATTTTCATTGCTCGATTTAATTAAATATATCAAAGTATGATATGTCAGTCATGACAGTAACTAAGCACGGTAACTACGATAATTTATAATAGTTGTACAGTTTATAATTACAATAAGTCAGTTTCTAAGAGTAGATTTTATTGTTTATTAGTAGAAAGTATCAGATCGAACACCACTCGACTTTCTCGGAATATTCAAATACTTTCCCTCCTTTTCGAACAAAATTAGTACATATTGCTTTAAGAAGAATTTGTAGATCGCTAACGGCAATAGGAAAGATTTTCCCTATATTTTCTTATGTAAGAAAAACAATAACAATAAGTTTCAATCAATAGATCCGGAACAATCAATTGCACAATAACAAAATGTATTTTCGGTATTACAACAACATTGCAAACTAAACCCATCTATGTAAGTTGTGTTAAGAAAAAGAGGCAACACCCGAATTTAAATTGCGTCGCAACAAATAAATATTTTCCACTTAGATAAGGTACTTTCTTATCTTGTCTAGGATCTGCCATTTGTTATTAACCACTTGCCTGCTATTTAGGCGCAATTTTAAAAATATAACGGCGTTGCCGGTTATCCAAATTTTCGCAGATCGTACAAAAACCTTTAGACCTTGACAGCAGAAAATGATAGAGAATACGTTTGTTTGCCCTAATGATGATTGCTCGACATGTAGACACTTTTATTATAATCAATATAAAAGTTATTTTCTTGATTTCCCGCTATTCCAATGAGTCTATAATAAAAAAACCAACCACTTACGTTTTATGAAAGACCTATAATTTTATATTTCTAAACAACGCTGCTTTGTAGTTTAATTTGTGTCTACAATTTATTCGAAATTGGAAAATTACTGGGCGTAAAACTTATAATGACAAGACAGTATCATGGCCAACTTCGATTACTTTAGTCTGCAGTCGTAGTTTCTACGTTTCGTTTCCAATATGTATAATCAAGTAAAATTATTAACAGTTTACTGTTGTTTAAGCATAGTGGTTGGAGTTTTTCCCCAGTTCAACAACTTAGATCAGACAAAATTATGCACAGAGATTACAATAAAAAAACTGTATGCAGCCGACGAAACTTTGCACATTGTTAATGATGATTTGTCATTAGACGTTACCAACCCAAGCATAAGATTAAACACTAAAAAACCTTTTTTTACGAAAGCAATGTACGGTGGAATCAATTTTGTGTTGTTTGCAAACCATTTAACTATAGCGCATGATCTGATGATATTGCTCCGTAATTTATTTTGGCGGCAGAGAACATCGTCCACAGGCATATATCTTATAATTACAACTTCCAATGTACAAGAAATGATGCAAGAGTATTGGATTCAATTGGCTGCCTATCGTGTAGTGTTCCTTGTTTACAGCAATGGCGAGAACCGACTCTATATTGCCAATCCATATTACAAAGAGAACTTATGTGGTAGCGTATCATATAAAATGTATGATTATAATTGTAATAAAACATTTGGAACACCAATTGGAAAGAATTTTTGGAACATTAACAAATGTGAAGTATATTTTTTGGTCAGAAACTCTTCCAGATTTGTTTCAACTGAAAAATTTCTTTCACCAAACGCTGATTACATCATATTTACCGTAAAAGAATTTTCCAAAAAAATTAATGGTACTTACAAAAGAGAAGTTTTTGAAAATGTTAGAGGTGAAGGTGCGGTGGATGATCTACTAATCCGTCTAGGCGTTATTTTAACACCTAGTATAGGGCGAATTTTGACTGATACCCCAAGTATAATGCACGAACACAGAGCATGGGTTGTTCCCAAAGCAGTAGCAATTCACCCTATGAAGGTCATCTTTTTAGCTCTAAAAACCGAAGTGTGGATATTAGTGGCAGTTAGTTTTGTTATCACACTATTTGGTTGGTGGTTCGTAGAAGGGTTTATCGAAAAAAAATTAGGCTTAACGCGGTTTTTAGATATTTTTATAAATTTGGCCTCAATAATCTTATCAGGAGGCACCAATGTTTCGCCAAAATTAACTGCTTTGCGATGTATTCTTCTTTGTTATCTGATATACGTCATCCATATACAGTGTGCTTTTACTTCAAGGTTAGTATACCTTCTTACAGTTACTCAATACGAACCCCAAATTAAAACACTACATGACCTTGCAAAATCAAAATTACCAATTATGGTTGAGGAAAGCCAAGCGATTTCGGATTTCAATGCCTCAGCTTCAAATCATTCACTATATAATGAAATTAGAAAGCTGATTTATGTATTCAAGGAAAGACGTCATATTGACATCTTAAGGGATATCGAAATATATCGGAATTGTGCATTGTTTATGACGCAAGAAGATTTAATGGAACGCCAAAAGCGACTAAAGACATCGTTTGAAATTCGAACCGTTATTGACGATTCAGTCACAGGAGCTTATGAACTTGGTGTGTTGATATTGAAAGGGCAACATTTTCAAAAAATGCTTTATAGATTAATTACCCACTTTAAAGAATTTGGAATTGAAAAGAAAGAAATATCTGCAAAGTATATTCTAATTCAACATCATGACGTAATTTCAGATGGGGTAGTGGTAATGTCCTTAAGACACCTTTATTTTATATTTGTGTTTTGGAGCGTAGGTTTAATGATAGCTACTCTACAATTTTGTTTGGAATTAATAACTTTTCATATTAACAATAAGTATTTCCACAAATAACTTTTTAATAACATTACGTCAATAACAATGGTAACTATATTAATGTGAAGAAAAGTGAAGACTGGCAGAAAAGTAAAACTAAAGTGAAACACTGTAGCAATACCTACTTAACGCATTTATAGTGTCTCATAAAACGAGTTTTGCAATGAAAATGTACTATCAAACTTTAATGTATGTAATTATAGTGTTATGGAATTAATGAGAGTTTACCGTTAGATACGACAATCACAGATCATACAGTGCCATGTGACAAAACAGTTAAACTTTTAAATCTCAACACATCCATAACGTTTGTAATGTATGTAGTGAACGTTTTGAGAAAACTTTTACTATTACTTTAATACCATTTAGTCAGCTTGAGTTACTACTTTTGATGATAAAATTCTTAGAAGGTTGATATTTGTAAAGGTGTGCAACTAAACTAGACGTTTACGAAAATATCAGATTGTAGAGTAATTTAAAGACATGCAACGGATAAGTTGGTTGTAAATAAGTTCAAGTAAGGAATTATGTAAATTTTCCTGGTGTAAACTAATGGCTAATATTGCACATTGTATTTAAGCAGTAGCACTTAAGAGCATGGCTCCCTCAAGGGTTAGGCTTGGTGGACCTCTGAGCTTGAAGGGGGTCCAGGCCCAGATCTATGTAATTTACTTTTTTAATTATTATAATTCAATACTAGAAAAAATAATTTAAATATATTTTATTCATAGCAACTTTAGAAGGTCCTACAGCTAATTATAGCCTAAAATTTAAAATAAAGTGTGTCCTGATTTTAAACTGCAATTATCAAAGAACGAAATAAGTTTGACACCAAATTTTTCATTGAACATTGTAGAGTAAAATCTAAATTTTAATAAGTTAAATACTTAATCCTAAATTAACAATTAATACTTAAAATTACTTTTCTCTGATGACCTCTGTTTGCTGCGATGCATGCCTGAGATCGCTACAACGATGAACGCATTGCACGCTGGCACAGTTCTGGTGATATCTGACCAATAGCCTGTCGAATGTTTTGTTTTGTCTTCCAGGGTTTCAAGTCAGTGCTCGTAAACTTTAGACGTAACAGGACCCCATAAGAAATAATCCAAAGCTGACGAATCCGGAGAGCGAGGAGGCCACAATTAATCCCCATCCACCAGAAGAAAATTCTCGTAACACTTGGATACATGAGGCTTTGCACCATCTGGCTGATACTAAATATCGTTTATTGGCAATCGGAGTTCAGCGATGGCGTCCATTAAGAACGTTTGTAGCATGTCCACATAACGTTCGTTATTCACAGCTACTGCGTTTCCCATTTCATGTCCAAAAAAATACGGTTCCACCTCTTTTTCGACAATAACGTGAAGGTTTTTGGCAGACTAGCAACGTTAATTTTGTTTGTTCCTCTCCCCATGCAATTGAAAATGTGCTTCCTAACTAATGATTATTTGATTGATAAAATTATTCCCTCTGCCCAAAATCCATCTACTGAATTCCAAACATGAGTTTCGATCTATTGAAAGAAGTTTAGGGATTTTTGCCATTTGTAAGGTCGAAAGAGTAAATATCTCTTCAAGATTGTTCTTACTGACTCACGTGAACTTTCTACTTGCTGTGATAAACAATACACGAATTGATTGGAATTTTCTTGAATTATGTTCCTAACCTGCAAAATATTCACTTCTGTTCCAGCAGTTTTTCTCTTCTCTGCAAGTTTAGTATCCTTAAGGGGATCTGTTCGACGATATTTTTAGACCCATCTTGCAGCTGTTCTGCAATGTGGGAGCGCTGGAAAATTAAACAGTTGTCGAAACCACCTCTGAGTTGGAATGATGGAGTTCGTTCTAATAAAATGCTCTACACAAACAATCCTTTGTTCAATCGGCCACCACTCCATTTTCAAACAAACTTAATGGTTCACTGAAGATTAGATAGTTAAAATTATGTCAAATAAGTCATTACTTCTTTTTGTTTTTATTAAGTAAAAATATGACACTCTTTATGTGTACCCCATTAGATATCTATGTAAACTTAAAATAAAATTGGTGATACTATATTTTCAGTAGTTATTGTCGTTGCTTGTGTTGTGTGAACTTATGTGCATGTTAACGATGTAAGGTTCACCGTTTTCCCAATCTCACTCAGCTAGTTGGAACTATGGGAACGAAATCTAATGGGTTAGATCTCCGTTACCGTCCACCTGGTGTGAGGTTTTTTCTCCATACACATACAAGGGCATGATCACTGCGTATATTCACATAATGTGTAGTTATTTAGGCGAATGCAGGGGTAGTATCTTCTCCTTCAGATCCTTGACTATATTCCTCCGATCTTATTCTGGCTGCACCCATTCCTCTTCTTTTCCTAACCTTTTTGTGTAGACGACCCATAAGTCGCAGTCCCCCTGACAACCCCGTGTGACATGGATTCAATTCTATCCACTTTGCCTCATGTTACTAAAAATGATAACATACATTTGGCTAAGCTTCACATTAAATTATTTTGTATAAAAGTGTCCAGTTATGCTAAGATTTTGTTTATGTGAAAATAATTTGAAAAAATAAGATAAGAGTAACCTTTATTAATAACTCAATTTCAAAATGCGAGTTTATACTATAAAATAAGGAAGCACCGGATATTGATTTTGCATATCGAATATTAGGTACTATCAATATAACTGCATATGGACAGACATATATGTTAAAAAATGTATTCATCAGTTGTATGTGTTACCTTTATCAAGGATGTTCGAATACAATTTGTTGTCCTGTCCTATGCGTATTATTGGTAGAATTTATGTAGTAAAGAGCCCAATATGCGGATTAGAAATCGGATATCCGGTGATTGTGATTCACAGTCACACACAAACACACACCCTCACACACGCACATACACTCTTACACGCGCACACACACGTACTTACGCACGCAAGCACCCACCCACTCACATACTCACACACACACACACACACACACACACACACACAATCACGTACATACAAATACGCGTCGGTATATGTGTGAGTGTACGTGTGCGTGTGCGTGTGGTGTGGTGCGTGGATGTGTGCGTGTGCGTGTGATGTGTGTGTGCGTGCGTGTCGCGTGCGCGTGCGTGTGTGAGCGTCTGCGTGTGCGTGTGCGTGTGCGTGTGTGTGTGCGTGTGCGTGTGCGTGTGCGTGTGCGTGTGCGCGTGCGTGTGCGTGTGCATATGCGTGTGAGTGTGCTTGTGCGTGTGCGTGTGCGCGTGAGTGCGTGTGCGAGTGCGCGTGCGTATGGGAGAGTCTGTGCGGTCGTACTGTTTAATATTCAACCATTTGATAAGGGACTTCGACCGCAAATTAGTTAATTAGAACACTTTGTATTGCTTGCTAAGCTTTCGAAATTCTTTATTTCATCATTAGGGCTTCTGCAAGAGTATATTTAATGAATGTTCTACAAAACTGTATGCTACCTACAGAATGTGAGGTTAAAATGAAGCCGACATAACAACTTGTATGTACCGGTAAGTCACTATTATAAAAAACATATTAAAATTATTTTTGGTCAAGATTAACAATTAGAATGACATACTTAAAATATTAAAACAATTTAAAACTTTCTTCTTAATTATATCACATTGAACAATGACCAGCGTACAACTATCATTCAGTTTCATTTAACTACCAACCTGAAACTTATACAGTAACATTTCTAATGACGAACCTAAAATATTTCACAGACAGACTATCGAGTATAGGGAACATCCCCAAGAAATCCACCCTGGCATAAAAACGACAACAATATTATCCATCTAACGGACCATCATAAAAATCTATCCTGGGATAAGTTAACAGGTAAGTTGTACATATTACTGAAATTTTGAATATCTGTTTTTCTTTTATTGATCGGATTTTGTTGTTTGTTATTGTGTATTTCAAAGCCGATTTGTCGTTCCATAAGAAAAATTTAATTTAGGGGTTGAAACTAAAAATAGGAAGTGCAAAAAATCCAAATTGATACTTAAATTCTGCATAAAAATACCTTAAGAAAGTGCAAATAAGATTTATATGTCTAATATAACAAAAGATATTACAAGAAAAGAAATTTGACATTTTTCTTTTTCTTGCCATAAATCTTAAAATACATGGAAATTTGGAAATTGAAGAGTGTCCTATAATTTCACCAAATCTGTATCTTTTATAATAAGCGAGATCCCCATGCTTGAAATGTTATCTGGGACACGTTGTATATATATATATATATATATATATATATATATATATATATATATATATATATATATATATATATATATATATGATCGTTCTATGGTTATCGTGGATACTAACATACATCCACACTCACGCACGCGTGCGTGCGTGCGTGGTGTGTGTCCTGATGCTCTTGTAGGGACCTAAAAAGTGGTCGGAACAGGGGGCGTTTCCGCGGGAAAATTTATTATTTTCATAAATGCATGTGTTCATCAGGTACATACTATATATAAATTTGTTCATCTATATACTCACTCAAAATTGAATTAGACCTTAAAAAAGATGTTTATATATTTTGACCTTGTTCGTCATTAACGTTGAACTACCGCTACAAAATGGACTAAACTTCTTACTCTAAATGTTTGTTGTCCGTCGTGAAAATTATCAGAGATAAATTGAAACAAGGCCTGCGTTTACAAAACAAAGTATATTCTGTGACAAGAAATCTAGGCGGCTAATTAATTGTTATGGATTTGTGCAGATAAAAGTGGTTTAATGTAGGTTGATAAAGTGGACGATGCGATTGTGAAAATCTTATCCTTGGTTCGGATGTATTAAAGACTTTTTTCTAAGTGCCGTCAAAATGAAGGGTTTAATTTGAGATCATTTGGTTGGAATTGGTCCAGATGCGATGTAATGGTGTTTGAAGGAACATGATTCAATTCTATTTACTCGCTGATCTAATAAAACGCGTTCTAGATCCAGGAAAATACACTACCATAGGAATGTTTTGCCCGAATTTTACATTAGGTATCTTCCTAAAATTAATTAATATTAAGCAATAAAAATTAGAAACAATTTATTTAAAAACAAAATGATTAAAAAGTTTTTAGTAAAGAAGCCGACGTTTTAATAACTTCTTTATGGTCACATTGCATTTTACTCGTGGGAACTTGTTTGCATAACAGTAGTTATACAAGGCCGATCCTAACTCAAAAAGTCACTAGAAAAGTTACTAGATTTGAAAAAAGTCACTAGAGAAGTCACTAGATTTGCAAGGTCACCTTGGGGTCAGATGATAGCTGGTTCGCGTCCTCGCTAGAATGTGGTGTATCATAGCTAAAAATAGTTGGCGCTTGTCTGCAGTAAAAGGTGGTCGCGTCATAGCTAAAAAAGTCGGTTCGCGTCTTAGCTAAAAATTATAGTGACAGCACCATCATTAGAAATCGCTGGTGAAAGTGATTATTAAAAATAGTAGGTAACCAAACACATGTGTGGTTTGAATCTGTGCTGTCACAAAGGGAAATAACCAGGTATGTGTGGTTGGTGTCTGTGCTAGACACACATCTGGTACGCGTCCTCGCTAAAAGGTGGTTGTATCATAGCTAGAAATAGCAGGTTTATGTCCTCACTAAAAGGTGGTCACGTCATAGCCAAAAATGGTCGGTTCGCGTCTTATTTAAAAAATATAGTGACAGAACCATAATTAAAAAAATAGCTGATGCGTGTCATTATTAGGAATAGCGCGTAACCAGATTTGTGCGGTAATCAATTGCATGGTTCATATCTGCACTAATGTAACATAGTGGGGAGTTTAGAGTAATAATATAAGAAAATAGTGTAATGCGTAGTGAGTGCTGTGTAAAACATGTGGATGGCATACGCTCAAGAGCAATGGATCAAAGCAACCGACCTGAGAACAGCGGTGGAACGCTTGAAGCAAGAATTTTCGGCATTAGTATTCGATGCCCAACATGAGGCGGTTTACGGGCGAGGTGATTATAGTGAAGAGGAGTGTAACGTCCTAGCGAAAAAGTATGAAACAGGAGTAACGATATGTGAAAAGTTTTAAATTTAAAGAAAATATGTGAAAAATGTTTTGTAGAAGAACTAAAAGTTGCGCAATTGCATCAGTTTTGCCACGATATAAAAAATGGACAGCATCTCCTGATGGCAGCAGTTATTCATCATCAGATGCAGATTAGCCTACTGATGCAATTCTCAAAGCACACTCTCCCCTCTACCATCAAAATCGTGATGCAGTAATATATATAAGGAAAGTTCCGTTGTAAACTCAAAATTCAAAAGCGTTCTCGAATCATCAAAGATAGATCTATCTGAATTGAACAGCAGCACTTTCTGTAAACCCTTCACGAACGTAAAAGAGTTTGAAGTTGGTGCAAAATACAAAGTGATTGATATGGATACAATCGACACGAAGTATGGGAAACATATTGTCAATGAAACCGAGAACTTTAAGTGCATACTTCCCTTACGATTTTATGAATACTTCAAAAAAGGATTGCATTGAAAAGTTTAAACAATATGTGGTTGAGAAAGACGTGTACATCACCAGCGCCGGAACTGTAGGAAAGACAACTAATTTAACATTTCTGTAAAAATAATAATATATATCTATGTATAACTGTTTGAAATAAATGACATATTTTTATGGCAAAAAATGTCTTGTTATTTCTTGATTAAATGAAGAGTAGGTACATCATAATGAAACACCATCATTAAAAATAGCTGGTGCGAGTCCTTATTAAAAATAGCAGGTAACCAAACACATGTGTGGTTTGAATCTCTTCTATGCAAATATTTCACAAAGGAAATAACCAGAAATGTGTGGTTGGTGTCTGTGCTAGACACACATCTGGTTCACGTCCTCGCTAAAAGGTGGTTGTATCATAGCTAAAAATAGTCGGTTCGCGTCGTATCTAAAAATATAGTGACAGCACCATCATTAAAATAACTGATGTGCGTCATCATTAAAAAATAGTAGGTGACCAAACCCATGTGTGGTTTAAATCTCTGATATGCAAATATGTCACAAAGGAAATAACCAGATATGTTTGGTTCGTTTCTGTGCTAAAGACACGTAGTAGAAAAGTAACTAGGTGTGAGGTTTATAACAAGTGGGTATATAAACTGGCCTTTATGGTTTCATTGAAGTTAATAAGTCTGCAGAAATACAATATAATAATGAAGAATTTAATGCAAAAGTTTGCATAAGGACCAATTTGTTAGAGGTGTCCAAAATGGAACAAACAGAAGACCTGATACGCAAAATAAAGAAGTTAAAATATGATTTGGAGTTGTATGAAGTGCAGAATATGCTGAAAAAAGCAAGATTAAACTAAAGTCTTGTTATTAATGCATTACTGTAAAATTGATGTGTTTCGTGTTACACTGACAGAGCTAAAATCAAAAGTTAAAAACTTATGATCTGTTAGTAAAATTTGAATAGATTTGAAATACCTTATTTTAGAAAGAAATTGTTATTTATTCTTGTGAACTGTTGTAATATTGTTTGCGCTAATTTTTAAATTTAATAGTCCTGGAAACTTCTCGTTTATTAGAATTTGTGAAGTGGTGTATACTGTATTATTTAAACAAATATTACCTTTGTGTTTGTAATATGTAAAAATGAAAATGAAATAAAGGTGCTCAACGGAATTGTATATACATGAAAATTTTTAAACTAAGCGAAGATGCTTTACTGCATTATATACTATATGAATATTGTACTTATCTTTTGGGATATTTTAATGGTGTACTTTAAATTATACAATCTAAACGTTTCGATAACGCTTACAGTTATCTTCGTCAGTAGTAATGTTTGTTAAAAATTGTTAAAGATGTAGTAAACAATTTTGTCAAATTTGAAAAATTAAAACATAAACATAAGCCTGCTATTAGTATAACAGTTTGGGAAACATAAAGCCAACTATAAAATTTTAGTAAAGAATAACTAGGTCATAAAATTAAATATTATTAAACTGCCTCAAAGATGACAAACCAGACGAAGATAACTGTAAGTGTTATCGAAACGTTTAGATTGTATAATTTAAAGTACACCATTAAAAATCCCAAAAAGATAAGTATTTTATTATGAGTGTTAATGGTGAAAGTTTACATTTTCATATATGAATATTGATTTAATTTAAAATATTACTATTAATGCATTATTGTAAAATTGCTAACAAACTAGACATTGGAGTGTTTTGTGTTTCACTGGCAGAACTAAAATCAAAAGTTAAAACTTATGATCTGTTAGTAAAATTTGAATAGATTTTAAATACCTTGTTATTTATTCTTGTGAACTCTTGTAATATTGTTTGCCCTAATTTTTAAATTTTGTAAAAGAATAGTCCTGAAAACTTATAGTTTATTAAAATTTGTGAAGTGGTGTATACAGTATTCTTTAAACAAAATATTACTTATGTGTTTGTAATGCTCGGCGGAAAAAAAATCCTAGGAAAAAAAATCCTCGGAAAAAAAATCTTGGAAAAAAAATCCCAGGGAAAAAAATCCTGTGGAAAAAAAATCCTATGGAAAAAAAATCCTCGGAAAAAAAAGCTCGGAAAAAAATCCCGTGGAAAAAATCCTGCCACATAAAATGTCAACACAAGCGTGCTGTTTTTACTATAATGACTTTTTTGGGTTAGAATCGGCCTTACATTTTATAATATTGATATATCTATGTAGTAGTTTTTAGTTTAATCAATTTCGATTTTTAAGAGGCGTACTGGCCTCTAAAAGGAGTCTAAAGAAGTCCCCTAAGTATGGTTTTTATAATTCAATTATAGTAAAAACAGCACGCTTGTGTTGACATTTTATGTGGCAGGATTTTTTTTCCACGGGATTTTTTCCGGGTTTTCAGGATTTTTTTCCACGGATTTTTCGAGTTTTTTCCAGGATTTTTCCGAGGATTTTTCCACAGGATTTTTCCGAGGATTTTTTCCACAGGATTTTTCCAGATTTTTTCCAAGATTTATTTTCTGAGGATTTTTTCCTAGGATTTTTTCCTAGACTCGTTTGTAATACGTAAAATGAAAATGAAATAAAGATGCTTAACGGAATTTATTATTAAATAAAATCATTAAACGAAGATGCTTTACTGCATTATATAATATATGAATATTGATTTAATTTAAAATATTACGCTCCAAAAACATAACTTTAATTGAATAATCATTAATTTAAAATTATATGAATTACAAATGCGAAATACGAAGTTGTACTAATGTACATTTTTAATAGTAAGTAGTTTCATTTTCAAATAATGAAATCAACAGTGTTACGTTAATTAATGGTTACATAAAAATTATAAGAAATACAAGTAATATATTAATAAATTGAGTAAAACTTGTAAAATGATAATGAACTATATGGTTTAGATAAGATTGGAAAAACACTCGTAATCATATCTTGCATTGAAAAATGCTGACCATACACATTCCTTTCAGTTGAAGTACATTTTATTCCTTATAGTACTGATTTTACAAGAAATTACATATATAATTTTTACATCGCGTTGGAACTAAAAATTGGTGGTCCTAAACTAATTAAAATTGTTGAAATCGTGCAGTGAGTTGTATTTCTTATGAGTATAAGTAAGTAAAGCAAAAAGTTGTGTTTTAAGTGCAGTTTATCGTTTCAAAATTGTATAGATCAATGTTAGGACCATTTTTCATATTTTGACAAATTAAAAACGCAATAGATAAAGTGCCGCTTGTAACACGCTATCACACTTTCAAAAAATTAATTTCGATTTGGACCTATGGGAAAATTTAAAAATTTAAGAGCGCGTTTTTTAGGACTTATATATACAATTATTCTTATACTGCCTCATTCCCCATTTATGTACGCACACAAGATATATACTTTTGTTATAAAAAATTTCGTTATTCTTTTCATAAATGTTATGTTATCACTTCAGGATTTCCCATATGAGGTCGTTATTAATGCAAATATTTCCGATACTCATTTATCTACATTTATTATAATTACTTAACCAATATTACATGTAATTCTTATTTTTACATATTTACATACTACATATCTATATATTTGTACACCTCAGCCCCAAAATTCACAAAATTTTTGATGCAGGCCAGTTCCTGTTCTAGCTTGCCTTCCTCTACCCGTGAGGTCTCCAACTCAGTATTCAGCTGTGCTGTTCTTTTGCGTGCAGTCCTCAATTTGGTTTTATACACTGTCTCCATATTATACATCTTTTCGATGGTCTTGAGAGCTAATTATCTCAGGTTTGCGGTTACAAATGGGGCGGTGTTGGTGTCGGGTAGAAATTTTCTTCAATATCCCTGGCGTAGACCTCCACCATTGTCTCCATTTGCTTTCCGGTACTGTGAAGAATACATACAAGTTAATTTTTTTTATTTCAGGTCATTAATTCTTAACTTACTGTACATGTTGGCGAGGCAACGACCCCAGCGGATGTGAAGACGGCTGCGAGTTTCCATTACTGTTATAAAATGTACAGGTTAGGAAAATTTTTGTTTTGCTGTGGTTTGCAACTTACTATTGAAGTTGATGAAACGAACCCTCTGTTAATAACGGAGGCATGGACAAATGTGGTGGTGGTGCTGACGCTGTTGTTCTGCAAAGAAAACGTTCTATTATAATTTCTTTGAACTTGACATATCTTGTAATAATTACCGAATTGGTGGTTGAAATAAATCTATGTCGCCCTCCATCTCTCTAAGTAAAGATTCGAGGGTGTGTGTTGCTCTGTAAAACCAATTACTCAAATTAGTAAAGTACATAATATATGGTAAATACACAATCATACAAATTGTATAGATATTATAATTACCTAACTTCCTCGTGCCTCGATTCATCGTCGGAATGTATTGTTATCACACTATATTCCGAATTCAATAAAGACTCCTGAACTGTTTCGCTTTTACTTTTTGCCCTCATGCACTTTTATATTTTGTAAAACTTTTGGTTTTGTTTTTTAAAGATAACGATTACTTCGTTTGTTTTTTTAGCCTTGTTATATTATTTCCGGTACAAGGATTGATGCTAAGTGATACAAGCAACGTAAATATTTTCACTATTTATTATAAATTTTTGTTGTTTCAGCATTTTTGAACTGAGAGGGAGAGAGTACTTTTGCAGGAAATGAGAAAAAAATGCAACCTAGCGTCTGTCTACTTGAATGTTCGATACTTTGTTACGGAGCACTTGATCTATATAAGAGGTTAATTGATGCTCAAATTGATTACGTGTTTTGTTGTCTTGTGAAATACTTAGGTTGTGTGCTCCGTTTGATTTCGCTGAGCAAATTGTAATATACCCGGAATACTTTTGTTGAATATTTTAAGGATAAGTTTAATGTCGGTAGGTATGTCATCCTCATCATCTCTGTCTGCCCTCAGCAGCTTCCTAGTTGAGTAGACCCAGAATACATTAAAATTATTAAAACACAAGCCCGAAATAGTTGGATACATTTTCGATACTTAGAAGCAACATTTTCTCTGATAAAAGAAAAGCTATTACCAATAAATATTCACTTAGATAATAGGAATAAAAACCCACATAGAATAGAGAACAATTTGGCACTTTTAAAATTTTATTTGGGATATAAGGATCCTTAATTTTTTTTAACAAAGGCATTTGATAGCTTTGCTAGAAAGGTTAATATTATGATGAAGAGGTCTTTGTTAAAGGTGAATTCTGTACTGGTATGCCAAAATATGAATGTAGAATTAAAGCATTTTTCTACCAGAAATTCCGTTATTGACTTTGGCACAAATCTTAAGGTGTGGTATCAAAGGGAAATTGTTGACAAATTGACAGTTAAATTGAAAGAGTTTCAAGAGGAAGGATCGGGGTTTGCTCTAAGTGAAATTTTGCATTTGAAAGTAAACATAAATAATTACGTTCCCATAAGGGGTGGCATTTCTACTTTCATCACAGTTCCAGGTTTTATTGCACTAAAAGAGGGCTATTGTTAATATTAAAAATACCGATAAATTTTGTTTTGTTGGTCGGTGGTCTCCGCTTTGTATCCCGCAAAATTCAACCGCTAAGCTTTGTTCAACAACAAAATTTTGATGAGGAATACGATCAAGCAAAATAAAATTGTTCTCAGTCCTACGATGATAAACGAGTTATAACAGCAAACTCCGTCACAACTCGTCCTTGGGGTTACAATTCAACTATTTCCGTCTCAATACATCTCAGTAACGTTTTAATTTTTGAATTTACATTTCATATCATTCGTTCAGAAAACACGTTCGCATGGAACAAGAGCTCGGTCATGCTACGCGTGTGATATATACAAAATATTTAAAGAGTTCTATAATGGATATATCATCAACTGAAAACTATTTTTTCATTAATGCGATCTTGCAAGACATTGTTCTAACGGACGAGTGCTTCAACAGGTGGATCAAAACGGAAATGTGTGCGGGAATAAAATTACATTGCTGTTCAATAAAAAGAGTGAACTGGATAATTTTATTAAGAAAGTTGTAATATGTGTAAGATTGTAAATAGTAAATGTATAGCTGCTAATCAACTTGAATCATTTGCCTTACAGCCACACGTTAAAATGTATATACTTGACTTCAGTAAGCCGTTATATAATGTTCACAGTATCTTAGGTAATTATAAGAATTTGTCGGTGGTGATGGACGACGCTATTTCTACGGCCATCGAATACGCCAACTCTAAGGCTCTGGAAATTCTTTGGAATATGTGCAAGGAGTGGGATATCAAGTACCCTTTTAGACTGTTAGATGATCTTCGTCATAAACGAGCGCACGAATGGTTACTGGAGAATATTCGCAAAGGTGTTGAAAATCCAAATGAACTCCTTGGATGGACCAACGGTCCAAACAACGCATTTTGGCCATCCACCGAACTGACCGAATACCAAAAATGCATGTAAAGAAAGATATTGTTAAAAAACCTTTGTATGGTGAGATGAAATAAAAACGATATAACAGTATGCTGAGTTTTTATTTATAGTTACAACAATATGCTTATGAAACTATATTGTCATCATCGATCCACGAATATTCGTTTAATCCCAACCATTTTACGTACCCTTTATTCTTCTTACGTCGAATGACGTTTTCCACCAAGTACACGTCGGGATATTTAGCCTTTTGCAGTTCCTGTCCATAAAATCCACCTAGTATGGGTGTCCCTTTCATGTCTTCTAGCAAGTACGTGACCGGATTGATTACACGTACTTTAACATTCTTGAAAAGTTCACTCGACCAATTGGGTACATAACCTTTATCAAATATGCTTTTAAATTTACTAATGCGAACTATGTCGCCCACTATGAATCGATCGTTTTATTAAAGATTTTGAGATTCGAATATACATTAAGCGGTGTGTTAGCATTTACTCCGCTAGGTTTTATTCCGATCGTTCGATGTTTACGATTATTGTATTCTGTCGTTACTTCCTCGAGAAGTTTTCCAATCCATACGTATTTTCCACGCAGCTCAAATTTTTATACAAGGTATTCTTGATGGTCCTAATCACTCGTTCTGCTTGACTAGCCTGTTTAATGCCGTAGATGGAGTAGTGTTTAATGTTATGTTTTATCATCAGTTTATCGAAATGATTATTGTAGAACTCTTTTCCAGCATCTGTTTGCAGATTCTTAGGAGTCCGTTCTTTAAAAATGGTTTGCATAGCTTTTCTCAAGTCTGCACGTGTTTTTGTCTTCAATTCTCTCGTCCATAGGTATTTAGAGAAACAGTCGATAACTATCAGCATACATTTGTAGTCTTTATTCTGTTTGACGTAAGGTAAAAATTCAACTGAATTGGCTTGCCATAGATCATCGAATCCTTTAATAATAGTGCGCCTACGTGGGAAATTTTTGCGTGCCGGTTTATGCAACTCGTTTACCACTTGTTCATCCTCTATCAATTTACTTAAAGTTTATTTAGTTGCATTCAAATCTGCCTCTACAATCGCAACGTAATTACGGATAACATCTATAAGCGACTTCACTAACTGGATAGAAAACTCGAGGTAGCCTTTATTTATGGCATCAGTGTCTTCATGAGGATCGGCCACCTGTCTTAAGCGGTTCCCATTTAAATGGAACCTCGTCAATTGATAGTGCTGTAAGGTTAACGCATCTTGACGTTCGATAGGGTCGGCTACATTACTTAAACGCTTATTTTCCACACTGAACTCATCATCAGTAATGGAGAATTGCGTTTTTACCAGTTTATGGAATTGAACATGAACATGAGAACGTCCAAACTTGTCCATTGTTGTGCAAACTATAGTTGACTAAAAATTGTTTGTCAGGTTTCTCAATATATTCATCTTCGTATTGTTCTTCCACGATTGATATGATATCGTTGACGAGTCCAGTATTACCGGCCATTCTTCCCGCCTACAGGACTTCCAAATCTTGAATCAATTCATGCACGTTGTTCCAATATTTGTATTCAACCGGTCGCCCAATTTCTTTGAATACAGTTACTTCCCCTTTTTCTCCTTCACCTCCGCCTTCTCCAGTAAGGGTTCAATTGTCCCTCTATGTTTTTTGGCACGTGTACCTTTCAATTGTTCATCCGAGTTATTATCGCGACGAGCTGCATTAGTTGCAATTAAGATCTGTGTATAGTTCGCTTCATCTTCGTTAGTTATTAGACGTTTGTCAGGTTCATTCATGATTATTAGGTCATAGAGACCGCTCGTACCACTGTACCGAACTCCTTAATAACTAAATCCTTTCTACCTATCTTTACTGATTTCTTGCCAATTGCCCGCTTATCGGAGGAAATGTCGTAAAGACCTCCATATGTGGTATCAGTTGCATTCGATGAATCGCTTACTTAGCATGCGCTCTACGTATGTTCGTGGTAATGGATCATATTGTTCCAGAAATTCTCTTGATGCAGAGGTATTTGAGTGAAATAGAATCTGTTGTAGTAGCTACACGTTCTTCTTACACTTGGGGTGTAATATCTCCGATCACACTAGTCCCGAGGTACGATGGTGTCTCTTGACGCAGAGGATTTCTTTGAAAATACGAAAGTCGAGCGAATAGACTAACATAATTACTACTACTTAAAGAATATGATCTTCGTTTGTTACTTCCTCGCAAGTGATAAGGTATTGATGGCGTGGTACTATACTGCTGAATTGGTGACCTTTTGTTTTTGATAGGGGGCGAATGACGTTTTGGTGACGGTTTCACGAGTACCTCCTCCCCGGCTCCGTCTTTCGTTCAATTTTCTTTACGATTTTTGTAAGTGGTTCAATGAGTGGTTTGTAAGATTTAATGAAATCTGTCTCTTTAGTAAATCTATCCTTCTTAAGATGATCATATTTTCGCTGTATAGCTTTACGAACTTGAATTATACGTTTCGTCAGCGCTAATCTCTCGTTATCCATCTTTGCAGATCAACAATAAAACAGATAAACAGGTCTAACAGGTAAATAAACAGCTCTCTTTAAAACAGGTCTAAACAGGTCTGTTTAAAGCAGGTCTGTTATTTATGCTGTTTGCTTGTAGGCTGTTTGATTCCAAATGATATCATAACGACACCGCTAGGGTATTACATACTGATCGAAGCCTTTAATAAAACGACCGTTTTGTACTTCAGCGTACTTATTTATTACCATGAATCCGTATCGATTTCTTCTTCTTAAGATGATCATATTTTGCTGTATAGCTTTACGAACTTGAATTATACGTTTTCGTTAACGCTAATCTCTTGTTATCCATCGGTGCAGATCGACAATAAAACAGATAAATAGGTCTAACAGGTAAATAAACAGCTCTGTTTAAAACAGGTCTGTTTAAAACAGGTCTGTTATTTATGCTGTTTGCTTGTAGGCTGTTTGATTCCAAATGATATTATAACGACACCGCTAGGGTGTTACATACTGATCGAAGCCTCTCCTAAAACGACCGTTTTGTACTTCAGCGTCCTTATTTATTGCCATGAATCCGTATCGATTTCGTCAAGCCTCTGAGCACATGTCACGAAGCAATTGCGTGCTTACTTTTGGGGCGACATAGTCTTCATATATGTGACACAAATTCAAATCATCCTGTTCGAAAAGCACTATCAAATTGGCGTTGTCTCTAATCAACTGTTTGGGGATTTTAGTATTGGTTTTGACCGAAGTAGCAGCAGTCAATGTTGTAGTGACGACCCATTGAAAAGTACGCTCTAATATGATTCTATTTTTCGCAAGCGATATCGTCAAAGATAAACACTGAATTGTGTTTTGCCACGCTCGGTTTCATAATATCAGCATTATCGCTGAAGCAATAATAACCAATATCTTTCATGGGATCTAGAATTTCACCCAAGAGTCGATATTTTTCCTGATTCAACGATTTCGAACAGACATACGCGTGTTTGAAACGAAGACCGTTCGGTTCAGTTAGGAGACTGAGCATGGTGTTTGTTTTCCCACAATTGGAGGGACCACAAATTATACCGCGTATGCTGTTTGGAAGTAACTTCCCATGCAGTTGTATTTCCCTATTTCCAGCTCGGGTCAAATGTCTAGATTGTTAGCAATTTTACAGTAATGCATTAATAAGAAGATTTTAGTTTAATCTTGCTTTTTTCAGCATACGCTGCACTTCATACAACTCAACTCAAATTTTAACTTCTTTATTTTGCGTATCAGGTCTTCTATTTGTCCATTTTGGAGACCTCTTACAAATTCCTCCTGATGCTAACTTCTGCATTGAATTCTTCATTATTATATTGTATTTCTGCAGACTTATTAACTTCAATGAAACCGTAAAGGCCAGTTTATATACCCACTTGTTATAAACCTCACATCCAGTTACTTTTCTATTACGTGTGTTTAGCACAGAAACGAACCAAACATATCTGGTTATTTCCTTTGTGACATATTTGCATATCAGAGATTTAAACCACACATGGGTTTGGTCACCTACTATTTTTTTAATGATGACGCACATCAGTTATTTTTAATGATGGTGCTGTCACTATATTTTTTAGATACGACGCGAACCGACTATCTTTAGCTATGACGCGACCACCTTTTAGTGAGGACATAAACCGGCTATTTTTAGCTATGATACAACCACCTTTTTGCGAGGACGTGAACCGGATGTGTGTCTAGCACAGACATATTTGTATAGCAGACATTCAGACCACACATGTGTTTGGTTACCTACTATTTTTTAATAATGACTCGCACCAGATATTTTTAATGATGGTGCTTCATTATGATGTACCTACTCTTCATTTAATCAAGAAATAACAAGACATTTTTTTGCAATAAAAAATATGTAATTTATTTCCAGTTATACATAGATATATATTATTATTTTTACAGAAATGTTAAATTAGTTGTCTTCCCTACAGTTCCCGCGCTGGTGATTTACACGTCTTTCTCAGCCAGATATTGTTTAAACTTTTCAATGCGATCTTCTTTTTTGAAGTATTCATAAAATCGTAAGGAGGTATGCACTTAAAGTTCTCGGTTTCAATGACAATATGTTTCCCATACTTCGTGTCGATGTATCCATATGAATCACTTTGTATTTTGCACCCACTTCAAACTCTTTTACGTTCGTGAAGGGTTTACAGAAAGTGCTGTTGTTCAATGCAGATAGATCCATCTTTACTGATTCGAGAACGCTTTTGAATTTTGAGTTTACAACGGAACTGTCCTTATATATATTACTGCATCACGATTTTGATGGTAGAGGGGAGAGTGTGCTTTGAGAATTGCATCAGTAGGCTAATCTGCATCTGATGATGAATAACTGCTGCCATCAGGAGATGCTGTCCATTTTTTATATCGTGGCAAAACTGATGCAATTGCGCAACTTTTAGTTCTTCTACAAAACATTTTTCACATATTTTCTTTAAATTTAAAAACTTTTCACATATCGTTACTCCTGTTTCATACTTTTCGCTAGGACGTTACACTCCTCTTCACTATAATCACCTCGCCCGTAAACCGCCTCATGTTGGGCATCGAATACTAATGCCGAAAATTCTTGCTTCAAGCGTTCCACCGCTGTTCTCAGGTCGGTTGCTTTGGTCCATTGCTCTTGAGCGTATGCCATCCACATGTTTTACACAGCACTCACTACGCATTACACCATTTTCTTATATTATTACTCTAAACTCCCACTATGTTACATTAGTGCAGATATGAACCATGCAATTGATTACCGCACAAATCTGGTTACGCGCTATTCCTAATAGTGACACGCATCAGCTATTTTTTAATTATGGTTCTGTTACTATATTTTTTAGATAAGACGCGAAGCGACTATTTTTAGCTATGACGCGACCACCTTTTAGTGAGGACATAAACCGTCTATTTCTAGCTACGATACAACCACCTTTTAGCGTGGACGCGAACCAGATCTGTGTCTAGCACAGACACCAACCACACATACCTGGTTATTTCCCTTTGTGACATATTTGCATAGCACAGATTCAAACCACACATGTGTTTGGTTACCTACTATTTTTAATAATCACTTTCACCAGCTATTTCTAATGATGGTGCTGTCACTATAATTTTTAGCTAAGACGCGAACCGACTATTTTTAGCTATGACGCGACCACCTTTCACTGCAGATATGCACCAACTATTTTTAGCTATGACACACCACATTCTAGCGAGGACCCAAACCAGCCATCATCTGACCCCAAGGTGACCTTGCAAATCTAGTGACTTTTCTAGTGACTTTTTCAAATCTAGTAACTTTTCTAGTGACTTTTGAGTTAGGATCGGCCTTGTATAACTGCTCATAACAAATTTATTATTCAAATTGACCCATAATGCACTTTGGTTTTATTATTACTTACTTTCGGTATTTGCAAAACCTGTTACATGCTTATCAACGTCTTCTTTAATTACACTAAGGTAATAAATATCTTTGATCTGTAATGACAGATTTAGGATTACGTAATACGATTAAGGAATTTGAAAAGCCCATTCTACTATTGGTATTTCACCCTTTACTTGGAAGTTAAAAAACACCTTTTCACATTATATAACAAATAATTACACATCACATTTTTCCAATTAATGAAAGTAAGAAAAACGATTTCTACATATTTTGTCATTTTTAATGTCAGATTACCATCTCTTGCCTTTGCGTCGTGTTAATGCAATGATTAAAAGAATGATATGGTACCATTTTGAGAAATAATGCAACTTCACCTGAAAAGATTACAAATGTCTTTTAGGCAAATCTAAAAGTCAAACCCCAACCACCAACATCCAAACACGTAAACACGCAATTACACAAACACCACAAAAAAAAACAGCAAACGTGCAAACTAGACAACAAAAAAACAACACGTAAACGTGAAATCTTTAATAAGCAAACGAACCAAACAAACCAAGTAACACGCAACAATCTAAATCTGGCCCTTCACGACGTGTTATGTCCTCCACTGTACCTTCCATAACGAGATGCTATTATATCACCTAGACATTGCCAAATGCACGGAAATTGATTGATGTGGGAAATAATTTGAGGTAATATAACCGAAGAGTAATGCGATAATCCTTGTAAGCACTTGACTAGACCTCAACAGTGTTTTGTTTTGGACAGGCTATGAAAGCTGAAACGTACGACTATACCTGATTAGAGTCCGACAACAAGACACAAAGCATTCGAGCGTGACTAGTCAGATGCGTAGTAGATTATCGCTATCGTTGGCGACACCAACATTTATACACAAAATTTTATGCAGTTTAACGTCATTCGCATAAATATCTCACATTTCCCAAAAACCTAACTTATGATTTATTTCATTCATTATAATTGTCAAGATAAGTGCTATAATATTCAGTAGAGGCGTAGGTTTAAATAAACTACACTAAATATGTCAACATACCGCCGTTTAGCCCTGGTTGGAAAACTTTATCCAGTCATAAAACGCATTTAGCTGTTTTCTCTCACCTTGTTAATTTAAATGTAAAACATACTTTATTAATGAAAAAGTACCTTTTACCGAATACACAAAATATAAGTGCAAATATTCCCAAGCATAAAAAAATGCATATATCATTTAACCTACATCATGTCTCTTACCGCCCCTAGTATCCTCATATACTATGTAACCAAAAATGAAGGTAATCTACAACTGGAGATATTGTATCGGAATGCATAGTATTCGCAGTAGCGTGGCTGCGTGGACGCGTGGGAGCCTGGATGCGTGTACGTAAGTGTGTGTGTGTGTGTGTGTGTGTGTGTGTATGTGTGTGTGTGTGTGTGCGTGTGTGTGAGTGTGTGTGTATGTGTGTGGGTGTGGGTGTGGGTGTGGGTGTGCGTGTGCGACTGCGTGCGTGTGTGCGTGTCTGTGTGTCTGCGTGTCTGCGTGTCTGTGCGTCTGCGTGTCTGCGTGTCTGTGTGTCTGTTTGTCTGTGTGTCTGTGTGTCTGTGTGCCTGTCTGTCTGTGTGTCTGTGTGTCTGTGTGTCCGTGTGTCCGGCGTGTGTCTGTGTGTCTGTGTGTCTGTGTGTCTGTGTGTCTGTGTGTCTGAATGTCTGTGTGTCTGTGTGTCTGTGTGTCTGTGTGCCTGTGTGTCTGTGGTCTGTGTCTGTGTGTCTGTGTGTCTGTGTGTCTGTGTGTCTGTGTGTCTGTGTGTCTGTGTGTCTGTGTGTCTGTGTGTCTGTGTGTCTATGTGTCTGTGTGTCTGTGTGTCTGTGTGTCTGTGTGTCTGTGTGTCTGTGTGTCTGTGTGTCTGTGTGTTGTTGTGTCTGTGTGTCTGTGTGTCTGTGTGTCTGTGTGTCTGTGTGTCTGTGTGTCTGTGTGTCTGTGGTCTGTGTCTGTGTGTCTGTGTGTCTGTGTGTCTGTGTGTCTGTGTGTCTGTGTGTCTGTGTGTCTGTGTGTCTGTGTGTCTGTGTGTCTGTGTGTCTGTGTCTGTGTGTCTGTGTGTCTGTGTGTCTGTGTGTCTGTGTGTCTGTGTGTCTGTGTGTCTGTGTGTCTGTGTGTCTGTGTGTCTGTGTGTCTGTGTGTCTGTGTGTCTGTGTGTCTGTGTGTCTGTGTGTCTGTGTGTCTGTGTGTCTGTGTGTCTGTGTGTCTGTGTGTCTGTGTGTCTGTGTGTCTGTGTGTCTGTGTGTCTGTGTGTCTGTGTGTCTGTGTGTCTGTGTGTCTGTGTGTCTGTGTATCTGTGTGTCTGTGTGTCTGTGTGTCTGTGTGTCTGTGTGTCCGTGTGTCTGTGTGTCTGTGTGTCTGTGTGTCTGTGTCTGTGTGTGTGTGTGTGTGTTTGTGTGTCGCGCGTGCGTACGTGCGTGCGTGGGTGCATGAATGTGTTTGTGTGTGTGTGTGGGTTTGTGTGTGTGTGTGTGCGCGCGTGCGTCGTGTGACAATGTGTGTTAGTATCGACGATAACTCCAGAACTTTAAAACGTACGTGTTTGAAATTTTGTATTTAAGCTTGATTTCATTTCTCTTTGTTTTGATTACATTTTGTGAGAGTTACTGTGCCAGATAAGCGTAGGTTATTAGACGCTGTTTTGGTTTTTTCCAAATATTTCTGAAACAGCTACATATTTCAGAGAGGCCCACGTATAAATTTTAAAATTATAGATTACGTTCTATACATTTAGTTTCCTCAAACTTTTCTTCAGGGGCCACCTTTTAATATCTTATGCGTCTACTTACAAAAAAATCTAAGTAAACGTTACACGTTAATAAGCCAGAAATAACCAATTGAAAAGTGAAGTATGTTTTAACATAAATAATTAAAGGCACTTTATTTGCAATAACACGTGCCCATTAATGATTGAGCTGACGTCATGTCAAATCTAGGAAATTTGTTTGCAACACTGAGAGTAATATCGTAAAATTAATTGGTTTCTACCTTTTTGCCAGGAATATAACATTCCCTCGAGCCATAATCTTCTGATTATGCCCTTAATACATAAATATCTATTATTTTACTTTGCCACCATAACGTTCTTTATACGCCCCCAAATGCGGGCGTAGTGTGGTCTTTATAGCACGGAAATGTCATTGTTGCTAAGCAGCATGATTGACAGCAAACCCATGACATGATATGTCACGTAAGTTGAAAGAATTATTGAAACAACAACCTTACTATACAACCTTTATTAATAATAATATTAATGACACTTCTTCTTCTTTATAATATATATCAACATTTTCCTTCAACTTGAACATCTTTTCAATTTAGAATATAAACACCACAGCGTCGGGCTTTTAACATTCCCTCGAGCCATAATCTTCTGATTATGCCCTTCATACATAAATATCTATAATAGGTTTATTAAATTGGCCTTTTCAGGCTAAGGTACGCAAGATCTTGCGTCGGCAGGAAGAAGTATTATTGTTTTGGTATCATAATGATAAACTATAAGTGACTGTGGGAGTAAGTACAAGCTTGCTCTCGTCAAGCTCATTTTAACTTACATTTCTGTGGTTTTGGGGATAATATGTATACTGTGTATAACTTATTTTATTTATCATTCATATATTTATATAACTATACCATAACGTTTGGCTTATTGCCTCCTTAGTTGGGAATTTAAGGAGAGAAATAAATTTACGTTTGTTGAGGGAATTGTCACTTAATTACTATTCCTATTACTCCCTGTTTCAAGCTTTGCAGGCTCTCTCCCTCTTCCAAGGAATAAGAACCTATTTTCTTTTCCTTCTTTCTTTAAAGCTTGTGGCGCCTATTTCGGTTCTTTTCTCACTAACCAAATTCTAAATTTAACCTACTTTATCGATACCTCCAAAACACCCATGCAATCCGAGTGCTCTGCGGTCTTCGGACCGTTTGATTGAGTTTTAGCCGAGCTCACTCATTTCTCCCGTATTGTGCCGTGTAGTGATTAGACACGTGGCACGCTTACAATGAATTAAAAATAATAACCACATATTTGTTCTATTTTTTCATTTTTTTTATTCAAAAGTTAACAGAATCAGCCATTTGCCAAAATAGCTTTTATGACTCTATTAGCAAATATTTTATTCACTTACTTTACAGAATTTCATGACCAAATCATTAATAAACTCTCCTGTATTAAAGAATGTGTATCTGTATTAATAATGCTTTTGAGAATTATATTTATTATAAATTACAGTATAAATTGTTTTCAAATATTAGTAATTGTATCGTGTTATGAATAAGAACTGTGTTTAACGAGTACCCGATGAAAGGACCAAATTACTTTAACTAAGACCTACGTAAAACATATTTTATGAAATTGATATTTGATAACCTCAGTAGAGACTCGTGCCGTCTCCTGCAGTATTAAACATCTCCAGTGTAGATTTTCATTTGTGCTTTAATAGGAATTTATTGCATATTTTTTATTTAAATTGGTACAATAGTTCCTTACAGAAGGTTGTACAAGCGAGCTCTCTAAAAACTACATGTACGGTAAGTAGAGGTGTCTAAATAAAAGATCTCTCTCTCTAGTTCTTAATTTTAAGCATAAGAACAATATACATCGAAACAAATTGTAGAAACATTTCTGCATCTATTCAAAGACGCATTTTCCATAATTATTCAAAGAACAGCTGACAAAAGTCCTATGCGAACACAAAAAGCAAAAAATCAATTATGCCTCTAAACAAACACGTAAGCCAGCTTTATCAATACGTAACAAGCAAACAAAAACATTTTCTAAAATAAATAAATGAAGTACCTTTACTTATGGCAATTGGCTTAGATTAATGGAATACACTTACGTAAAAACGCTAATTTACAATAGGAAAAGAGCTGGAGAACTTCAAAGACCGTCAATTTCCAACTACCAAACGTTAACCCAACTTAGTAAAGAAAACGAATATTTTAACCTATTTAACTAAGATGAAAAGGAAAAAGCAATAGAATTATGCAGCAGTAACTCTAAGAACTACCTTATAGAAAACGAAAGAAGCGATAGTCCAAGCAGCAGTGAAGGGATATGAGAATGATAACAGAGAAAATAATTATGCACCGAAATTATTTTTGAAAATGAAGTGTCGAATGAACTGTCACAAAACAGTTCACATACAAACAGTTCTTAAAATGATCTCGGTAATATACCTAAACCGAAAAACAAAATTAAGCGTCACAGATTGAACGGCAGCAATCTGACATCATCAAAAAAATGTGGAGTACCCCTGTTAAAGAAAAAGCGTTTAAACGGTTTCACCGTTATATTCAAGAGAAACAACGTGGTCCGTCATTCGCAACGTGCCTTAGAGTTGTTAAAGATACACCAAGCGCTAGTTATACAGTTTTGGTGATGCAGAGTCGAATTGAACAGTTTAATAAATTTTCGAATAACTTTCTTTTTGTCAAATGGGTTGAAATAAAATAAGATGTAAAGTGAAATTATTGGTACGAATTTGAAGTACTTTAGCTTCAGTGTTATGAATTATTTTCGTTTGAAGGATTGCATTAAAATCGTAGACACCTGTTTAATAGCTATTTGTATTGCTACGGAGGAAAGTGGTTGTTTTCCTCCCGACTGCAGAGTTTGTATACGCATCAATTGTATTGTAAACTCCTTATTTGTCCTGAACATCGTGAATGTCAGTTCATTCGCTGGAGAGTCTCAACTGATGATCCAATATTTACCACGGTTACCTACGCGTTACTTGGTTGTTACCACTTCATTGAAATTAGTAGAGCTTGATTTGCTCTGGTCGCTGAAGCCATTCGTGTTAGCTTTTACGTGGATGAATTGATTTATGGAACTATTATTCGTAGAGGAAGGAAAAAATTGTTTCGGAATTAATAGAACTTTTCGTTTTAATTGGTTTTGAGCTCTTCCAGTTTCGTTTGTTTTGCCACCAAAGCATTGCGTTTAAAAATCACGTCCTTATCGTCTATAGAAGGGTTTATTATCGCAATAACCTCAGTAGCTTGGCTACTATCCACTTTCTTACCTTAGACCTCTTGTCGTCATCTTATGAATTTCACCTCTCACGTAACCTCTACTGTTTAGTTCTCCCCAAAGATAATCCGTAATGTGGGTATTGTCGCATTAAAAAGTTATTTCCGAGATCAAACGGAATCGCTACAGTAGCTTCTGTTATAACTGGAGCTCGGATTTTATGCGCGAAAATTAGTTAAAATATGCGCATATATATGCATCTAAAATCTTTAAAATATGTACTTGATAAAGTTGGGATCAATCAATTTAAGTTATGCGATTCGTGTATAAACAAAATATTTTTAATGGCTTATTTATATTATAGAATATGCATTTTGCATATAATCCGAGCTTTAGTTATAATATAACCAGTGTTGGGTAAGATCCATTTATTTAGGATCTAGATACAGATCCAAACACATTTTTAAAAACTGATCTAGATAAAGATCCAAGATCCGTACGTAGAAATGGATCTAGATAAAGATCAAAGATCCTTGAAATGGGATCTAGATCTTTTATAAAGATCCGACATTCCTAAAATTGTTTCGAGATTTTTCTAATTATTAATATTATCTTTAATTGCTAGTATTGCTACTGATGAGTAGTACTCCCATTCCATGATCATTTTCATGTAATACAAATATTAGTCCGTAAGGTTAAATTATTAAGAAAAATAATATACAAATATAATTTTATAGGTTTTACTGAAAACTTACATTAATTATTTAACGCACTACAAATTACAAAATTAGTATTAGGTACACATTTACACTTGCAAGTTGCAATGATAATTGTTAATTTAACTTAACACATAGTTGTTATACAATTATACGGATAAGGACATTTATCTAAATTATTATAAGTATACATTACATAATTACATTTTATTATCTAATTTTATTTTATTTTGTTTTAAAATTAATAGCATCTCAAATATATCATCACCTAATCTATTCCTACGAGGAGTTAAAATTAGTCCACCCATACTAAATATCCTTTCAACGGGGCAGATGAAGGAAGTATAGAATTATATTTTAAAAGATTTCTTTTATAGCAGGGTACATATTTAATTGCTCATAGTTAATGCTTGTGTCTTTAAAATAATTTGTGCATTCTGAATCAAATGTTGTTTGCGATTGAGTATTTATTTTAAAAATCAAAGAATTCGTCCGTGGCAGAGGATTTTTTTCAGTAAGTGTGAACTGAATTTCTGATTCTGAATTATTAAGATTTTCTTGAAATCCGGAATTGTTAAGTTCCCACAATAATTGCGTTTGACAGAACGCTGTTTCATTTTAAAGGGGTAATTTTAACCACCATAATTTAAATTTTGGGTTAGAAATTGTGGATAACAGGTATGGTCGACTACTAGAATTTTTAATATCCATTATATTAGAGAAACGTCTTGTAAAGCCGTTCAATAAACATTCTCTTAATTTAGAACAAAATGTCAGTTTTGTCATTGCTTCTAAGCTAGCTTTAATTTTGAAAAGTGTTGGCAAAACAGTACCTAACTGACAAGTTTTTCATCTTGTAAAATATCTATTGCAACGGCTATAGGTTTTGTAACAGAAATATATTCGTTTAAAAACACAAAATCTGACAGTTGGAACACGTCTAATTTTAATAACTTACAAAGATCACTTAATTTTGCTTCAATATTAATTAGTTTAACACATGCGTCATGCATGGAATTCCAATGAGTAGGACAAGGAACTTTCAATTTGACACCGCAAACATTTTCTAACTGATCCGACGCCTTAGTTGACCTACTCACTAAATTCCATAAAGAATAAGCTTTCCCAAAAACAGTATCGTACATTTTTTATACCTTATGTTTTCAAATGCTTTAGTTGCGTCTATCGTAATTACAAGGCTGAGTGTATGCGAACAACACTTAAAATGTTCGGGCAAAAGCGCGTAAGTACTGTCAGTATCAAAAGCAGGTAATGATTCAACATCTACATCATTTTGATTTTGCAACTCTGTTAATTCGCTATCGCTGCTCTTATTACATATAGAAGCAGTAAATACGTTAAAAGCTTTATTAAAGTTGCTTGCGTTATCTGTTACCGTTCCTGAAATTTTACCGAGATTTAATTTGTATTCGTTATGAATTTCACTTATTAATTCCGCAATTCTGTCAAATGTGTGTGCAAATTTAAATCGCCTACAGCTTAATGCAAAAGATTTACGTTGGAAGCTATTACTATCGATAAAGTGTGCAGTCATACCAAGATAACTTTTGTTATTGGTGCTCCAAACATCTGCAGTTGTACAGACGTATTTGGTTTTATTTAATTCTTCTATTACAGCACCAATAACTGCTGATTTCTCTTCTTCTAATTTACTCTTGAGCGTTTTTCGGTCACAAGGTTTTTGCCAGAAAGTCCTTCTACTAACCTAATAAATTGCGGGTTTTCGACTGTACAAATAGGCCTCATCTCTTCAATTATGTAATCTAAGACGAGTTTGTTAACCGAGTTCTTTGTGGTAGAACTTGTAGATCGTTGAAAAATGTTAGTCTTGTTGAAATTCTTCATTGATAAAATTTCGGTTTTACTTTTTTTGTTGTCTTTCTGCATCGAATTTGCTAAATGTTACTGGATGCTTTCTCTAGAAAAAAGGAGAAAGTGTATGTTAATTTATAAAATTCAGATTGAAGTCACTTCAAGTTTCAGTCAAAATTTAGATAACACCAATTTTGAAAGCGACTGAATCCCATCTTTTATGAATACTGGTATCATAAACATTTAAAAAGTTTTTGATGCATTAGGGACTTTAAGAAATAAATCTCAACCTTTTGTAAACGTTCTTTTACACGAGAAACTAAGTATTTTGCAACAAAAATACTTTATGTAATTCATATAGAATTTAATAAGAAAAATTAAGTCTACAAATCACGTTTTGATATATCAGATGACGTATTTCGTAAGAATCCAATAAATGATACTAAAATTCTGCCAAAAACTATATTAATACATACCTTCATATGCCGAATAAAATTTTCTGTTGAAGTCACATGACCTTGTATTTGTGTGGGACAATTTAGACAATGGGTCACTATCTTGTTGTCACATTTTGATAAAATTTTATAAAATTTACCGCTTAAGATTGGCGGAACTTCCATTAATTCAGCTTCGTCACTCATTGTTGATCTAACTAACAATTAACAAATGTGCTTTACTTAAAGTCGTATTCTTAAGAACTGAAGACAAGATTGTTGTTTTCTATACCTCCTTTTGTTCGATTAAATTAGCAACAGGGAATTCCAGTTCCACTTAACTTAAGTACCTACTTTAATGGATGGATGACCCCATTGTCATTACTCATTAACTCATTAGATTAGCACTTAGCTGTCATTACCTGCCTTTGTAGCTTTGGGAAACAAAACAACCGACGGAAATATTAACAAAGGAAATGAATAGTTCTATTATTGGTTATTTCGAATTTAACATGCCTCAGGCAGTAGGTAATTGTGTAAATGTGTATGTATCTCTGTGGGGTACGGATGTAACGGTCGTAACGGAGCATAATGTATTTTTAAATATAAAGCCCTGTTGCCTCAAGCCAGTTAAAAGTTTCAAAAATACCCTTAAAATACATTTTAAAATATTCTAATGGATCTTTGGATTCAAGTACTAAAGATCTGTTAAAATGTGATCTAGATCCAAATACTAGATCCTAGCAGAACAAAGTATCTAGATCCAGATCATAGATCCGTTTAGTGGATCTAGATCCTGGATCTAGATCACTTTGATCTAGATCCTACCAACACTGAATATAACCAACTTCGGAGTTATTAAACGCCCGTTAGTTGAATGTGCACTTTACTGTGTCAATAAGTTTACCTTTGGTTTATCGTTATTTATCGTACTTTCGTTTGTTATAAATTCTTACAATGTATTTGATAGGCGGCATGTTGCACACATAAACATAGTAGCCACATTTCCTCTATAACAATCCTGTATATGGTATATTTTACTCGCTTGCTTTGGACCACTTCACCCCTTCTAACATAACGAATTCAAGCCACTGGAAAAGTATAAACATGTAATCTATAGCATTTACTTGTAAAATATTCACAATTTAGCTTAATAATAAAAATATAATGGTGACCTGGTCGTAAATACATAATTTAGGCATTAATTACAAACAAATCGTAGCATGAAATATCACAAATATTTGGAAGTATGAATGGTAACGTTCCACATACAATATAAATTTTTACCTTCGCCGCTTATTGTTTGTAGAAACCACTGATTGCTACCCATCAAATTGAGATACATTCTCGTTTCGTTAATATTATTATTATTGCATTTAGGATAGTTAAAGTTACTTCTTGCGGTTGATCTGCAATTGTCGTACGAAAGTATTGACATGCATATTGCAGAAGCCACAAAAAGTGAAGCTTTAGATTCTAATAAAATATTATACAATTTTCAAAATCCAAAACACATAACATTTAATGACTGGTAATATAGCCAAATTATCCGTTTCATTGGCAATAAATTTAATCTTATAGCAATAATGCTGGATAAGGCATCTTAATAAAATCACTTTGGTTGTACTTTGTAGTTTAAAAGTACATATTATTTTTTGAGCCCTTAAATGTTGTGTAATCAATGAAAATCAGAAATTGTCAGACGCAATAATAAATGGAATGATTTATTATATATTTATATTAAAACTAGTGTTTTAATGGCTTATTAAACAAATAACTATTTTATAGTGAACACAACACAATATTAATTTGATTGATGTCCAGGTGCTCAAGAAAACCACTATTTTAGTAAAGAGTTCAACGTATCTACATGTGTAGGTAATTCATATTAAAATATATACAAAACGAAAAAATTATAGGGGAAACACGAGTACGTGGTAAACACATTTTCATGTTACGGCGGAATTTATTTATTTAAGTCTGTACATTCACAGTTTATGTTAGAACGCAGCACTTCTATCATGTCTCCCCAGATAAAATTATGGACAGTTTATTTTTGTTTGAAAACAGTGGTTGGATTTTTCCTCAATTTAACAATTTAAATCAGACAAAAGTATGTGCAGAAAATACAATAAAAAAACTATATCCAGCTGACGAAGTATTGAACATTGTAAACGATTTTCTGTCACTGAACGTAACCAATCCACTTGTAATATTAAACACTAGGAAACCATTTCTTGTACAAGGCGAACATGATGCAAGTAATTTTGTAATGTTTACAAACAATCTAACACTACTGAATGATATCATGACACTTAAAAACCATCTATATTTGGAATACAAAAAAGCCAGTGCAGGTATATATCTTTTTATTACAACTTCGATTGCCCAAGATATTATTTCCACGATGTGGAATCGTCTTTTCGCATTTCGCGTTGTGGTACTGGTTTACGGTAATGGAGAAAATCGACTCTACCATGCTAATCCCTATGACACGGAAAACTATTGTGGTAAAGTAGCGCATAAAATTCATGTTCAAAGTTGTGATGAGACATTTACTATACCAGTTACAGTGTCCAACGGTTGTTTGAACATTAACAAGTGTGAGGTAACTTTTATAGTCCGTAATAATACTAGGTTTGTTACAACTGAGGAATTTGTTTCTCCAAACGCCGATTACATTATGTTTACTTTAAAGGAGTTTACTAAAAAGCTGAACGGAACTTATCGAAGACGAAGTTATAGTGCCAATAAAAAGCAGTTGTATGTACAATCGATCCGTTCTAGTGGCGTTATTGTGGTGCCTACATTAAACGACTTCGATCATCATATTACAACTGTAATTCAAGAAGACAGAGTATGGATTGTACCAAGAGCAAGAGTAGTTCCTTCAATGTGGGTAATTTTTTTAGCGCTAAAAACCCAAGTGTGGATATTAATGATAGTGAGTTTCCTTACCACATTATTTGCCTGGTGGTTGCTGGAAAGCTATATAGCAAAACAGCTGAGCATTAAAAAGTTTTCATATATTTTCATAAACTTGATATCAATTAGTTTATGTGCAAGTAGCAACGCTTCGCCAAAATTAACCGCTTTGCGTTGCATTTTTATTTCTTATCTGGTTTACGTTATCCATATTCAGTGCGCTTTTACTTCTAATTTAATCAATCTTCTCACAGTCGCTCAATACGAACATCAAATTAATACAATGCAAGAGCTGGTCAAATCAAAATTACCAATTTTAGTTGGTCCAAGCGGTTTGAGTACAGTATTTAATAGTTCGTTACCGTCCTATAAATTATATAATGAAATTAGCAAGCAGCTTTTCGCTTCTGAATGTACTCTTACCAGCATATTAGATGACATCCAAACATACAGAAATTGTGCAACGTCTGCCATGTATGAAGATTTATTATCACGTCAAAAGGAATTTAATGATTATTTCTACATTAAATCATTTAGTGATAATTCAATTACAGGACAATACGTAATCGGTTTAATCATAGTAAAAGGTAATTATTTGCATAAAACCATGTATAATTTAATCACAGTTTTTAAAGAAACTGGAATTCAAAATAAGGAGATATCCACAAAGTACATTTTACTAGAACGTAGAAATATGATTTCCGATAATCTAGTTGTATTGTCCTTAAGCCATCTTTACTTTATATTTGTATTTTGGGCCATAGGTTTAACTATATCTTTACTGCAATTTTGTGTGGAATTACTAGCTTTTCATATTAATAATAAATATCACAATTAATATGCAATTACCGAGTTTTCGAAACAAATATTGCTTGCACTGATTTAAAATTTTAGTCTATTGCACTTATGTACATTCTATTCCATACAATGTAATCATGGCATGCGTTTATTAAAAAAATAAAAAAAAATTGTTAATGCAAAGGCGTTGTAACTGAGATTATCTTTAAGAATTTTAACTGCACCTAGTCAAAATACAGGGAGACGAAGAGGTTACTATCAAGTCCGTCAGTTCCATGACAGCTAAAATGTCGCTTTGAAATTTTGGGAGGATGTGGGGGCCTGAAGTCAACAATATGAAGATTAAATCATGTAAACCTTCCGGTTTAACATGAAACACTCTCAACTTTTGATTTGAAACGATTCACTGCTTTACATTCCATTTTTGGATTATCAGTAAGAAAACACAGACATAAAACATGTAAGTAGTAGGGGGCACCATGCGCCATCTCGGATTTTCTGGGAAAACCCACCTTTCACTTTTTATACGCTCACGTGGGAACCGTATTTTCCACCCCTATGGTTTCTTTTGGGAGGCCTTTTTCAACCTTGATTTTCACCCCTATGGTTTCTTTCCAAAGGTCATTTTCAACCCTTGATGGGATTTTTACCCTAATTATTTTTGTTTTACTACCTTACTTGAGGGGCGTATTTTTCAGCCTCAGTGAGTTTATAAAAAAATTACTGACATTCAGATTATTCTCTAATGAAACAAAATTTTTATTAAGTTAATTAATTACATAACAGTTATTACAATATTGTTTTCTAAACGAATATTAAAACTGATAGTTTTACCTGCATTGATTGCATTGAAATATGTTTAACACCCATACGGCCGTTAAATTGTTTGTATATTGTACACCTTAATATTTTTTGAAGAAACTTGTTGCTACGTTTGTGTTTTATAACTGTAATTAAAATCTTTACAAGTAAATAAGATAAAAGGTTAAAGAACACTCACCAGCTCTGTACAGAAAGAATGTTTTGGAGAATTAGTTTACGAGTGATAAGTCACTGCTGTGTGTTACTCGTCTAATCAAACTAAATCACTTTCTATGTTTTACGTTTATGAATAGTTGATGTAAAACTAGCTATTGATTTCCCATAATTAGTTTTAGAGTGTAAATATACAAACAACCTAATTATCTTTATCATACTTACTGCAACTCGTATTTACCTTTCCCTTAAAGTAATTAATAACAAAGCGGTTTGAACAAAATGCTGTACATACACACATAATTGTTTTATAAAAACCTCATTAAATGTTTGGAAAGTAATAACTACATGTTTAAATTCCACAACAATATATAGTAAGAAATCACTGTTCATGTTTACTTTTAGCTAATTACTGTGTAATTATATAATCCTGTTAAATTTAATAGTCTAAAAATTGATTACCAATATAGAATGGGTAACATAATTTCTTTTAAAAACGCTAAAGCCATAAATTTTATAACACGATTTTAAAACACACATGCTGAATTAAAAGAAAAACAATAGGCTCATCTGATATTACTCTTAATAAAAAAGTGAGGTACTAAAAATCTCTTTATTTATCAGAATAGAATGGTTGGGTAACAATAATTTAATTATCTCGTCATTTACAATTAAACATGTACTAAAAAGTTTTTACAAAATCAATCATTGATAAACTATGTAATCTAAAATATTAAAATATTAACGTATAAAGTCCACACATTCGAATCGTAATCTTGTAGTATTGTTTTATTGTATAGGAAGCATCTGGAATTTTATCTAGGAAACGCAAATGATATCCTTGTGATGCTCGTCCAAAGGAATCAAAATATTCCCCATTACCATTCTCGTTAATGTAGATAGCGGTCCAATGCTGACCCGGTTTGTTTGCAGGATCCGTGTTTACGATAATTGCACACGGTCTAGGTGCGTGCCTCGGTAGTTGAAACACATTCTTTTTGTGGCCGGGATCGATTTCAAGCATCTCGACACTTGTACCGCATACATCTTCGGAATTGGTATGCGTCCAGTCTTGCAGTAGTAAGGCGTTTTCCAGTGCACATAGGCCCAGTGATGTTATGGTTTAAACAGCTATATGATTTTGCTTCCTTTTCAATTGTTTAATCTACGGGCAACCAGTCTCATCCAGATTTACCATTGGTTTGTTAAGAAACTTTAAAACTATTGTTTTTCATTGCCCTTAACGTGAATTTTGTTAAAGGGCGCAACACTCTCATCAATACCTCACGGAAATTGTTGTAGTGTACATGACCTGACCACCATTTCAGCCCATGATAATTAGCCTCAAAAATTTTATCTGTTGTGACATGGATATTGATATAAAGTAACCTCGAGGTGATTTTATTAGCATCAAGAATAAACGACCATGATCTGTAACCGACAAACATACGTCATAGAGCTATTACTCAATAAGGTAAGATAAAACTCCATTTTATATATCTAACTGCGAAGCTAACACCCACTATTAAATTTGTCATTGTATCCACGCCACTTAACCAGGTATTGTTTACATCGTCCGCGGCTCTTCTCTGCTAGAACCTTATCGACTTTGAATAGAATATCTTTATCAACCGTAACAACCTGCAATTTTTCTACGTAAAGGTACCCTCAACAGGATTGTTATTAAGATCGATTATTCGATAAACTGGTGGTCTTCTTTTATCACCGCACTGATTGTAAAACTTGCTCGCTCAATTCGTTTCATATCCCTTCTCAAAGGTGTACTTAGTTGTGGCGATTCTGACATGTTCACCGACTTTATATTTAGGATGCCGTACTGAACCTAAACCTTTCGCGTACGGGTTATTCCACACTTCAAAATGTTTTTATCGTTTACAGCCGCAGGGCCATCTTTATACTTGAATGAGGGCTATTGTTGTAAGCAGTCACAAGTCTTTCGAGTACATCAATATACCTGTAGGAATTTTTGTAGGTGAAATAACGCCTAATCTTTGTGTTCAATGTTTTATTAAATCTTTCAAATGTAGATGCTTTTACATCGAGGTCATTTGTTACATAGAAATTGACATTTTGTTTCTTGAAAAGTACTCTGCTCGCCACAAACTGTTTGCCTTTATACGTCTGTAGAATTGCCGGAGTATTGTCGCAATTCTTGAAAATATCCGCGAATGCTTCAATTACAGATACAGCTGTTTTCGTTTTATGAGCTCTCGCACATGCCCTCTTGCTAAACACGTTAATAACCATTAGTATGTAATTGTAGCTACTATCGTGATTACTTAAAGTTCGCATATCAGAAAGATGCGCTTTCCACAACTCGTAAAGGTTACTCACAATATATTTATTTCGTGGAAACTTTTTCTGACTGGTGTATGTACCGTATAAGCTTCCTGTGCCTGCACTCAATTTTAACTTCACCATATTTTTTATCTTTTACAGCATTAGTTAAAGGTGTTATACCAGCGAACCCTGCTGGGCGAGAGGGATCATAGTATACAGCATCCATGTTATGTCCGGCACGAATCCCAATCTAGTGAAATTCCTCTTCTTCTTCTTCTTTGAGAGATTCTTCTCGGTGTTTTCTGCGTTTCACTATCAGCATCGTAATTCTTACCTATAGTTGTTGTGAAGGTCCGTTCAACGCTGGGTGATACAGAAACATCATGCGTTTGGGTATTTCCGATAAACTCTCGTGGTATATTTATCTCCTTTAATGTACGTCGCAAACTGACGCAAACCGCGCGGGTTTGTAGTTTTCGTTTTCTTAACGTCTCGTGAACCAGATCGATAATGTTGGAATGTTGTATGATCTCGCCTTTTATTGTGACAGTATCCCTTTTATCCCAAAATACATCACTGCTCGTCACTGCTGATTGTTATACTGGTGGGCTGAGGTTACTGATTGGAAAAGTGTAGATACCTTTGAAGAACTTGGTTGTACTGCTGCCATTTGGCATGATCAGTCATTTAGTTTTAAAACTTTATTCATATCGTTACCCAGCTGCGTTAAAAATGTTGTTTTGTGTAACATCTGCTGCCTATAAGCGCTGTATAAAGTCCATCGGTAGAATAATCATCTTCTTCAGATTGTGGTCCATGGTTATTGAAACAAATAGACTGGCCTCTATGTGCCAAGGGTCTTAAAGTGGGCTTGTGTTGAGAGACTCGCTGGTTCTGATCAGCTGACAGAGGTGCACGATCTTCTAAAATGTTATGTGCACACTCACAAATCCACACTACCTACTTGCTATCCAAACATTTCAATAAAGCGTCACGTTGACTTTTACTTAATCTGGCTAATGCATGCAGGATATCAGTGTTCTCGCTTAAAACGTCAGCCATCATATATGATGTAATCTTTATGAATGTGAGACTTAAACCCTTTTTCGCTATATATACCTGGCAGATACCTTGAGGCTCGAATATGTTTGTTCTATAACGTAGCACATCCGGTGTATTCTGTTTTAAATCGAACAATAAATATCCGTGCGGGCTTTGAAGTGGCATCTTGGTACGCGGTTTCAAAAATTTCCGGCGAAATCTGTCTTGCTAAATGCTGTATCTGAGCTTTGTCACGTGGATTCTTAAACAAAATTATGTAATGTGCGTTTAGAAAATATTCCGCTGTCCACGTCCTTGATGAAATATGTTCTGCGTTAAGAAAAACACATTTAGATTTCGATGATGACAACCCTTTGTAAAAATATCAACTACAGAGCCGTTAGTTTCACGCATTAGGTCGTCAATTATTATTAAGGCAGGATTTTCTCCGTCAAACTGTTCCATATCAGGTAAACCCTTTTGAAATTCCACAGAGATCTTTGAATAAAGGCTGCCACTTACTGTAAAACCAGATATTTTTTCAAAAGCTGTATCGCAGGTCGTTTCGATATTTTTGGAAAATCCACGATAAAATACGATTTCCCACAACCCGACGGACCCGCAACTATCACCGAAAAGGGTGCTTAAACTGACCTTCCATCTTGAATCGCTAAACGATACTAACAGATACTCTACCAGCAACCTAGTTTAAATAGACTAAATAACATCCTTTTCAATCAGAGAGCTAGGCACAGAAACAAAATGATCTTCAAGATAACTACCAAAAATAGTTGTCACCCTTCCCTAGCCCAAAGACCAACTCCAGGTCCAAGACCAGCCCCAAGACCAAACCCATGTCCAGCCCCAGTCCCAAGACATAGCCCAAGTCCTAGACCAACTCAAGACCCAACGAACTCAATCTTGATATCTAAAATCCGCTTACGTGAGCAAGCACAAAAGGCCTACAATTATGCAATTTCATTTGATAAAATAAAATGGGTATTTTCAATCAGAACACGTGCAATTGCCTAACCTTCAGGGGTTGTACTGCTCTTAATGTTACTAAAGGACCTTAATTAGGGTTGAAAAGGCTTCCTGAAAGAAGCCTTCACACAGCAACCTCCAAATCCAAGACCAACGCCTGGACGACCCCAAGTCCAAGACCAACCCCAAGTCAAGCCCTGGTCCAGCCCGACCTCAAGACCTAGCCCAAGTCCAAGACCAACCCCAAGTCCAAGATCAGCTCCAAATCAATCCCAGGGCGTAAATGTGCCCCTCACGTGAGCAAGTACAAAAAGGTATGGCTGCCGAAGTGGCGATAATTAGGGTAAAAATTCTATCAAGGGTTGAAAAAGACCTCTGGAAAGAAACCATAGGGATGAAAAATACGGGTTCACACGTGGGCGGTCATAAAATAAGGGGTGATAAAATACGGTCCCCTCAAGTAAGCGACTAAAAACAAAAATAGTTAGGGATGAAAATCCCATCAAGGTTGAAAATGACCTCTGGAAAGAAACCATAGGGGTGAAAATCAAGGGTTGAAAAGGCCTCCGAAAAGAAACCATAGGGGTGGAAAATACGGTCCCCACGTGAGCGTATAAAAAGTGAAAGGTGGGTTTTCCCCAGAAAATTCAAGATGGCGCATGGTGCCCCCTACTACTCATGTATCACACCTTAGTGTGACAGTTTCTGAAAAAATGACAAAAGTATCTCATTGATTAGGACTAATGTCATCTTGACAGAAAACGAACGAAATTAGGAAGAAACTGATAGTATCGTTGTCGGCCACTATAGAGATGCTATCAACTATTGTAACAATAAAAATCATTGTTCGACTACCTGAAGAGAATCCGGAAGTTCTCTTTCAAACACACATTGCTGTAATACTTTTAATGATACTACCCATAATTCACTTTAAGTTCGAATTCTACAGAAAAGTGTCTTTATTGTGTATTATTCGTCCTTACGGCTACACTGAACTTTTTTGAGATACTACAAATTTGAAGTAAATTGCATTCAGATATTTATCTATTTGCCTATTTTAAATCTCGTTTTTGCACAGTTTGTTGCGTGCATTAGGTAAATTACAGCGACATTCCTGAGAAATCATCCTGTATATGGTATAAATTGAACCGAACCGCACTTAAACCCATACATTCCACCTGCGCATCACACACACTCTTAAATCAATATCCGTTCAGTTAAAACGATGTAACAGTATCGCCTCGTTTTTGAAAATGCATAAACCAGAAAGCTAATGTGTTCGCATTTTGCAAATGCAATTAATCTAATCTTCGTGGTAATGCATAAATAAAAATTATGCGCTTCTCGGATCAAGTTTGAATCGCAACATCATTGGTATTTGGAAGTAAAAATGGTAAATTTCCATATACACGATTTAGAAAAAATATGAAATCAAAAAGAATGAGATGTAAGTTCCTTTTAGCATTTAGATCGTAATTTGATTGTAGCTGTGTGTTTATAGAAAATATTCAATTATTTTGTACATATTGTGTAAATAGATTTATTAAAAAAAGCATTTAGTTTATTTCGAGTACCTACTTGTGGTTCACCAATTAAAGGAAGTTAACTCAAATATACAATCCAGTATAGGAGTAATAATTTGATTTTAATTAATGAATAAGCAAACCCGTTTGTAAGTTTTCATAAAAATAAATACACCAAACGCCAGTTATACATTTTTTGGCCTTGCAGAGTCGAATTGAACAGTTTAATAAACTTTCAAATAGCTTTCTTATTTTGTCAAATGGCTTGAAATAAAATAACATGTAAAGTAAAATTATTGGTACGAATTTGAAGTACTTTAACTTCAGTGTTATTGATTATTTTGGTTTGAAGAATTGCATTAAAATCACAGATGCATGTTTAAAATATCTGGTTATCGCTTCGTTTGTAAATAATTTCCTTACCTTCAGATATAAAATTGTCATTACATGTGTATTTTGAGTAAGGAACTTTATGCATGTAAATATAGTTCGACTACATAAACATTAAACATTTAATTGTTGCATTAAAAATATAGCCAACTTAAAATTCAACTGAATTTGTATGTAAGTTTTTCGTCATATCCTTTTTACTAATTTTTTACAAATTTCGATAACAATTACAGTTATCGTCTTCAGTAAATGATAACATATAGTTTAAATCAAATTAAAGCAGAGAAACCAGAGCAGTTGACGATTCTTGCCAAATGGCATTTTTGGAGCTTTTCTAGTCTGGTCTAATAATAATCCGTAATCAACTAACGTCTTTAAAGGAGCAAATTCACAACATTTTGTTGATCTTACTTCTAAAGTTCGATGAAAGGATAATAGAGTGACCACATTTTAGAGACCTTTATATCAAACTTGTCGATGAAAGCCATGAGGTAACATCGAAAAATAGTAATTTTTTAGTTGTTTGTTTGTAACAGTAAAACTTTTTTTGACTTTAAATTGCGTTTATTCAAAATTTTTGACAAAATTGAAATGTGAAAATCAACCTTTTTAAATTCAATTTGAAAGGAGATGCATGCCTTGATAATTGAGACAGAAGGTGCTAGATAAGTTTGAGATTTTGCAAGTATTTGATCAATACTTATCGGCTGAAAATTATTATTGGTATATTAATGGTAGTCAATTGCTTGTAATTAATCCAAAGTAATTTCATCACATTTAATGAACTAACTCCCAATCAACGATTGGTAAGTCAATCAAATTAAACTACAGAACAGACTTTATTAACCAATGTTACATATGAAGCTAAAATTTTAGTTTTTATTTTTCTGAATTGAGAACTGTTTTATTTTTATTGTTTATAGTAAGCATTAGTTAGAGTGTTCAAATTAGAGGCAGCACTTGTCAATGAAATAATTACAAATTTAATAAAACTTAACAATGAATTAAAGTAAATTGGCGTACATTTGATAGCCCGTATCTTGTTTAATAAAATTTTCATATTAATTTTGCAAATGACATCTCCCTTCTAATTTATTTTTAAAAAAACGAAAAAGATACTACTTGTTGATGTAGTTTTACAACTTTATTTAAAGAATAAAATTGATTTATTAATAGATTCGCTCAATAAAATAGTGGGTTCATATATATTCATTAGTGCAAATCTTAAAAAAATGTCAAATTAACGTTTATTATTAGATTTAAAGAATTACTTATCCATTTATTGCATAAACATACACGGGAGGTAGTTGGACAATTTCCAAGATGGACATGAAATTAGCTATAGAAGGCCATTTTATCCCTTTAAGTTTATTTATTTTTTTATGATTGTGGACCTGAACAGGCTAAATTTCGCCTATCGTGCTAAAGCACTCAGGAACACTTAAGAAGATGGATAGAGGATAATGAATTCTCAATAGATGCCTATGAACAGCTACGTTAAATTTTCTCATATCATAAGTGAGAGGAAAACAGGAACTAGGGAGATCATTTCAGAGTTTAGAAACCCTGTAGAAAAATGTAGATTGCGCCCGTTTGGTACGACAAGTGGAGATTTGTACTGCATACTGATGATGTGAATGAATGAACCGAGTGTTTCTCAAAGATAGCCGAGATGGTATCAAAGAACATAATTCCTCACACAATAGCCGTTGTAATAACCATAATACAAAGAAGGAACTGAAACCATCCTTCTATGCTCAAGGGACTGTATGTGAGAAGTTAAGGACGGGTCATTTATAAGCTAATTCTCTCTTTTGAATACGATCATCGATGGCGTGAGCGTATTGAGCACTAACAGAGGTGAGGATTATATTCAGATGACACCAAATTTGGACCTTATACAGCAGAAGGAGTTGTCAAGAGGTAAAGTATTGCTTAGATCTGTGGAAAAAGCCTATTTTACGAGCAGCTGTTTTGGTAGCTGACAGAAGATGGTCAACCAATGAGAGATTTGAATATACAGTCATACACAACAGAGTAATAAAGTCTGAAAACTTAAGAACTGAGCCATTCATACTTACAACAGGAAATGATCAATCTTTTTGGCGGACACAAGGCAACACTGAGTTTTGTTAGCATTAAATTTAACTAGATTATTGCTTCCCATTGGATTTAATGTCTTTGCTGATTGAATTTGCCATTTCAGCTTTAATTTCTTGATTTGACATAGAAGGTGGATTATCACTATGAGTAGACTGAGATGAACTACAGTGAAGAGTGCTATCGTCAGCAAAGCAATGGATGGGGTTAGTTGTTAAAGAAATAAGGTCATTTATGTACAGCAGAAAAAGTGTAGGCGCTATAATGGATCCCAGTGGTACCCCGCGTTAATGCTAACGTCTTTTGAAAAAAAGCCATCAACTACGACACGTATTCGTCTTTTATCAAGGAAACTAGAAACCCAGTTGATGAGCGTATCATTTAACCAAACGAGGTGAGTTTGGCAAGTAAACACTTATGTCAAGTTTGGTCAAATGCCTTTGAGATATCTAAAGCGACTACAACTGTTTCACCGGACTGCTCTACTGTATTGTTTTAAACTTGGGTCACATATGAAAGAAGATCACCTGTTGAACGACTTTGCCTAAACCCATATTGGTGGTCACTAAGGAGCTTGTTAGTTTCAAGGAACGTGAGCAGTTGCTGATTGATGGCTTTTCCATGATTTTAGACAAAATGGAAATGATGGCAATTGGTCGGTAGTTTGAGGATCGGTCTTATCGCCTTGTTTGGGAATATGTTGAACATTTGCTAACTTCCATGATGAAGGAGTTCCCAGAAGACATAGAAATCGTATAGAGCTTAGATAGGACTGGTACTAGTTCGGAACATTTATTTAAGACAATAGCTGGGATACCGTCTGGGCCAGTCGCCTTGTTGAGATCAAGCCTACTGATGATCGCTTCCAAAAGCTTGCACTAAAAATGAATTGGTTTCATAGCGTATCAAAAAGAGTAGATTAGGGGTACATCTTTTCCAGAATCATTGAGACACGAGTTTGGTGCAAACAAATCCACAAAAACATTATTGAATAATTTGAAATTACGCACGGGAGGGAAAGATTTCACTACTCAGGGATTTTTTCTGCTGGGAGTCCTTAGTCTTGAATTGACATCCGCGCGAGATTGTTCCTCAACAAATTACTATGGCTATTGTAAGAAATGACAGAATAACGTTATACAATTGGTAATTTATTAACATTACCAAGTCATAAATAAAATGGCCATTTAAAATCTATTTGTCATTGACAATGTATTTTGGAAGTTATTGATCATATAAGGATGTTTGACCAAATCTAATAACTATAGTGTTGTACATTTATATCAATTAAACATTTGTGTGCTAAACTCAACGAGCATTACCAAAAATGTGTGGTAATTACTGCAGTATCAAATAGCTGAGATAAACAGTTAATAGATTTAAGTAAATAATAACTTCACAAATGATTTCTAAAGAAAATAAGTGTGACATGGATACATATGTTAGTATACAATAAAAATCTTATTGTACAGTGAATTAATACATAAAGGTGAATGAACCACTTATGTAAGTGCAAATTATATTAAGACCGTTTGTCACGTGTGGTTAGAATTTTCCGTAGATTATTTTTTTCGAACTCTAGGATATTTAAAGTGTTACATGTAGGAGTTTGTCGTTTCAGAAAATTTGGATATATTCGAGTATAAATTTTGGAAGCACTAATTTAGTTATAAACTTTTACTTTGTTTGACGATACCTGGATTTATTACAAATTGGAGACCCATGTTTTTCAACGGGTATAGATTTTTAAGTTTGTTTGTTGTTAATAGATTAAAGTTTTTAAATTACAATTAGGTTCCATGCGTTGACAATTATGTATTAATAAAATTAATTTTATGTGGGAGTGTATTATTTTTTTGTAAATAATGGGTATCCTAATTAATTTATTGACTTATTGCTACGACACTGGTAAAACTACTGGTCTTTTTACTACTGTGTACGAAGGAATTTGAACTAAGGAAATGGTTGTAGACGTACGAATGAGTGAGTTGGTGGTATATTGAAATTGTATTAACGTGCAGTAAGGAACAAAGATGCATGTTTTTGATTCTGGAAATTTTTGGTAACGGTGTGCAATATTAGTAAATTGAATGCGTATGTGTACGTAAAGGGAGATTAGAATGGGATGATTTCGCGAAAATGATGCGGAAATAAAATTCGCGCACCTGCAAGATATATATGAAAAGACGAAGAACGATCTGGTGAATATACCGAATGAATGTGGTGAGGATAGATGATTACCCCGAGGAGATTTTATAAAATTTTCACGTAAAATAAAGATGGCGGCGGGTGTCGTACAGGGTAGCGTGGTTGAGTCCATGTTGGACATTGTGACGCGATGTAGGAAGGAAGTGAATATGCGATTATGATGGGCAGATTTTGAATTTGGCGCGAGATGAATTTGGAAAGGAGGGCTAAAAGCATATAAGCGAGTACCTGTCTTGAGGTAGGAGAGAGAATCTTAAGCGTTGACTAGAATAGACGTTGCGCGCTGGGTTATGAATAACGCTTAGAATGTTTTAGTGCGGAGTTTTGTTTATGAAAACCGTAACGTGTGCGACGTAACGTAGAACGACTGCAATAACTCTTAGTGGGATTGATAAAGTAGAGATTCATAAATAAACCAAGT
>JARFJB010001679.1:0-12870 GCA_036346205.1 Vesta saturnalis
ACTTTTTATGGGTTCTACAGGTAACATCTCTGGTGGTGAATTTGACGGTAATGAAAATAAGGTTTCAGGAATTAATGAGCGGCTGCTGGTTGTATTATGGTACCTTCTCCAGTACGTAAGAAGTGTGTTAGACGAGTTCTTAACTCTTCTACATTTCCCGAAGGGTCCAGGCGATACTTTCTTGCTTCTTCAATAAGTGCATCTTTTCTGAGTTCGTACACCCAGCTGACACGAATATCTTCTGTGCTTTTTGATGTACTCATTTTGGTGAAGTGTTTGCTGGCAGGTTTACTGGTTTTACACAATTATTTAAATAACTGGAAAAGAAATATTATTTTATGTATAAACTATTAATTTTAATTTTCCTGTAACAAATGTAAATTTGATTTTAGTTTCTGAAACAAAACTGTATTAGTTTTAAGCTGGAATTAATGTTTAAATTACTTTTACAACAATAATTCAATCTCTGAGATAGATTAATAATTATTAATTATATTGGTTGCTATTTACGACCAATCTGGAATCTTGTCTGGAATACCTAATTTCTGTAAAATTAAAATTAAGTTACTGGTGTTGTAATCTGTAAATTACATCAGGGATATCCTGGTACTGCAGGTTATGTATCTGTAATAAAAAATTAATTTTTGATGTTCTGGACTCGTTCTTCTGGAAAACTGTAAAATAAAAATTAGTTCGGTTACATGTATTTTTACCTGGTTATATTTAATAGCTCGTTACACTGTTAAACTATGTACAGGTCGGTAAAAGAAATTTTCTTGATTAACACCAAAAAAAAAATGTTAAAACGCATTTCAACCATAAAGTGTTATCCATCATTGGATTCAGAATAAAAACACTTTAATGACCTGATATCAGAATGCCAGGGCCGTATTTAAAAAAATGACGTTGATGATGGTTTCGTAAAGACGAAACGACGAATTAAAAAACCAATAAAGCCACTTTAAAGGGCATTAAAAGTTGTTGCATCGGTTTTGGTCTAGATCGATATTAACATCAGAAAGAAATAATTTGTAAAATACAAAAATTCATTTTTTTCAAAATAACTTAGGAACCATTTCAGTGATTTTTAAACGCCATTTCCTTACGCAACTTTTCTCCCGTTTAACTAAGTCTGTACCTCGTACCGTTTCCAAGATTCCCATAGTAGCCCTCATTATCTTGGACACAGAGTATATATGTATAAATATATACAGGGTTATTCACGCTATTCGACACTAAGTATTATAGCTAAAGTATTTCATTTTAAAAAAGTTTTATTTTATGAATGGATAGGGACCTATTGGCGCTACATTTTAAAATTATTTTCATGTTATACAGGGTGTGCCAAAAACAAGAAAATTATCAAAGCTGCCATTTTTTAAATGGAACACCCTGTATATTATTTTATTTTCAGTTTCTATGATGAAAATAAATGCGAGTTTTATTAAGGCTTAACCTACCTAAACCTTATGGTTTTTGAAATATTTAATACTTTGCGAAAATGTAGTAACAAATTTATTGGTTAAATTCTCAACTTATATTTTTTTATTTTCAACCAAATTAAGACTGGAATCTACTAAATGATCAAGTTTTATGTCGCCTGTGTGAAAGATTTACAAACTTATGCAAGGTGTCTTAAAATTAAGGGTTAATAATTACAATCTATTCTCATCCTTATTCTTCCTTCGCGCCCTCATTGTCTTCCTATCGGATTAAAAGTCCCAAATTAAAAAATAAGATGGCTGTGGCTTCTAGGGTTATAAATTCTGGACGTAAAATCCTGCCCCATTCGGATGTCCGGGAGGGCAGGGCCCAAACGACCTCGGTCATCGAAAGTATCAACTTTCTGATTCACTACTGCAACATCCGCGGTATCAGGTCTAATCTTAATGCTATTCACCAACATCTTGAACAATTACAACCTGATATATTGTTTCTATCTGAAACACAAGTCCTCTCGGAAAGCTCCGAGTCACCCGACTTGCAATTTCCTCAATACCATCTTCACTCTAACTTTCGATATAAAGGAGGCGTATGTGCGTACATCAAGGACAGAATTGCTTGCAAGAGGGTTTCTTCCTTAGAAAATAAAAATTTTGACGTGATTTGGTTTAAACATTCTGGTCCTAATTTTGTGAAATTCTACTGTTGCATTTATAGGTCTCCTAATGACAGCAACTTTCAAGACTTCTTCGATTACCTTAGTATGAAAGTTGACTATCTCCTGTCTCAGTTTCCATCTTGCGATATCTCATTTGTAGGCAATTTCAATGTTCATAACTCTAGTTGGCTTCAATTTTCATCTACTAAAAATCCCGCTGGTCATAGTGCAGAAACATTTGTTATTTCATGTGATCTCACACAAATGATTTCTGAACCCACAAGAATCCCTGATAACCCTAACCATACTCCACATCTTCTAGATCTCTTTCTTACATCAAACCCTCTTGTTTATAAAACTTCCGTTCTTTCGCCTTTAGGTCTTTCCGACCATTGTCTAATAAAAATCATTTCTACTGTACCTAATTCCACTGTTGTTCCCAAAACCGATAGAACCTTGTGGTGTTTTAAGTCAGCTCGATGGAGTGATTTACGGGATTTCTTTGCAACCTTTCCATGGCGTGAATATTGTTTGGAACAATACAGTAAAGCAGTCCGGTGAAACAGTTGTAGTCGCTTTAGATATCTCAAAGTCATTTGACAAAGTTTGGCATAAGTGTTTACTTGCCAAACTCACCTCGTTTGGGTTAAATGATACGCTCATCAACTGGGTTTCTAGTTTCCTTGATAAAAGACGAATACGTGTCGTAGTTGATGGCTTTTTTTCAAAAGAAGTTAGCATTAACGCGAGCGTACCACGGGGATCCGTTATAGCGCCTACACTTTTTCTGCTGTACATAAACGACCTTATTTCTTCAACAACTAACCCCATCCATTGCTTTGCTGACGATAGCACTCTTCACTGTAGTTCATCTCAGTGTACTCATAGTGATAATCCACCTTCTATGTCAAATCAAGAAATTAAAGCTGAAATGGCAAATTCAATCAACAAAGACATTCAACGTATTCTCGAATGGGGAAGCAATAATCTAGTTAAATTTAATGCTAACAAAACTCAGTGTTGCCTTGTGTCCACCAAAAAAGATCGATCATTTCCTGTTGTAAGTATAAATGGCTCAGTTCTTAAGTTTTCAGACTCTATTACCCTGTTGGGTATAACTGTATCTTCAAATCTCTCATGGGTTGACCATCTTCTGTCAGCTACCAAAACAGCCGCTCGTAAAATAGGCTTTTTGTACAGATCTAAGCAGTACTTTACCTCTCGACAACTCCTTTTGCTGTATAAGGCCCAAATTCGGCCTCATCTGGAATATAATTCTCACCTTTGGGTTAGTGCTCCCGAATACGCTCTCGATATCGTTGATCGTATTCAAAAGAGAGCGATTAGGCTTATAAATGACCCGTTCTTAACTTCTCACATACAGTCCCTTGAGCATAGAAGGATGGTTTCAGTTCTTTCTTTGTATTATCGTTATTACAACGGCTATTGTGCTGGTGAATTACATTCTTTGATACCATCTCCGGCTATCTTTGCGAGAAACACTCGGTTCGCTCATTCACATCATCAGTATGCAGTACAAATCTCCACTTGTCGTATCAAAAGGGCGCAATCCACATTTTTCTACACGGCTTCTAAACTCTGGAATGATCTCCTTAGTTCCTGTTTTCCTCTCACTTATGATATAAGAAAATTTAAGGTAGCTGTTCATAGGCATCTATTGTCAATTCATTATCCCTCTATCCATCCTCCTAAGTGTTCCTGAGTGCTTTAGCACGATAGGCCTTATTTAGCCTGTTCAAGTCCACAATCATAAAAAAAAAAAAAATCTTTAAACGGTAGTAACTTATTTAACTTAAATGGACACCCTGTATTTTATGGCAACAGCAGATGTAGAATTTAATGTCTATCGAGTATTACATATTCCGATTGCTAACTCTTCATATTTTCAAGTAAAATGCATATTTCGTTTGTGCAAACTGAGTTCAAGAAATTTATAATTGAAGGCGTTTTGACAAACAAAATTAATTGAAGCAGTCATCAAGCTCTACAACCTAATCTAAATTATTATGTAGGTAATAGTAGTTTAGTAGTTTAAAATAAAAAAAATAGTAGTACATAAATAGTTATTTGTTACACAAGACGATAAAATACAATTTTATCGTTGAGTGAAAAATGTTAATTCATGAGCGACGAAGACGCGAATGAATTAATTTTCACAAGTCGATAGTTGTATTTTATTGTCGTCTATAACGTTCGATTTTTTCTATAGCCAATTTTTAACGAAAACTAATTGAGTTAGTCACGTTTTAAAATCTCAGTAATATGGGTTGCTAGGGTTACCACTGAATAAAACAAAATTTTGTTTATCAAAATTTGTGGTTTATTCTATGTGCTTTTGTATGCTTTTCTGAATACAACGTATATTAATCAACGCTAAATACTTTTTAAAATTATTTGACACATTTGAAACAAATTGGAAATCATATTTAAAAAACGGCAACTACTTATTTAGTGTTTTAAACTAACATTTCATCTTTTACTCCTGTAATTAGTACCTTTGGATGTGCAATCACTTTACCTTTTGATTGATACCATTAGCTTTTCTGTCAGTTGAATTGGCGAGTCTGCAAAAAATTCATTCCAATGTTAAATCTATGTTCGGGTTTGGGACGGACACCCACTATATATATATATATATATATATATATATATATATATATATATATATATACATATGTATATAAACGACACTAAAGCGCCAATTTCTAACGGATAACGTCATGAACACGATCAAATCGAGTCAAAATAGACTCGCTGTTCTTATTCAAACAGCTAAACGGTTACTGGTTAAATATCAACAAAATTAAAAATTAATAATAAAGTGTCACTAAGGCGCCACCTGATTTTTAGTATTTTTAACAATAACATCATGAACAATATCTCAAACGCACAAACTCATCGATTACCTATATTAAAAATGATAAAAAGAAAAGAAACATGAGCAAACAGCGTGCTGATTTCGGCACTATAGAAGCATTCATTAAAGCACACAGTAGTACACTTGGAAATGTAATTATTAATATAAACAAATAAAAGAATAGTCGGCAAATGTAAAAAGTAACCAAATAAACTACCTAACTAAGATGTCAATAATGCTTACGAAACAATATCCCGCTGTCAGCATAGCTAATATCTGGACACCGCTGCACTAGAGTCGCACGGTTACTCCACAAAATTTCAGGACCGTATACGAATTGTTTGTCTAAATGTTCTATTAAAAATTTGCAATAATAAGATCGATTACTTTTCACAATTAAACGAGAGTTCCATTAAATTATTTAAACATCAGAATTTATTCTTCATCAATTCGTTACTTACTTATTGAACTTTCAAGAGTTTATGCTTAATCTCATTCAGCACCTTAAAATGCGGTATCAACATAAATATAAATACGATAAACAGTCAGCTGGATCGCGATATGCTTTCCAGTCCGGTTCTTCAACATTAGGTTTTCCTTTTTTTTTCACATCAGCTGGGCGAAAAACAAAACAGTAAATCCACGAATAAAATATCTGAGAGTTCCATAACCAAAAAAATATGTTAGGGTTGTAAATTTTATGAAAGTTCACCTAGCCTTAGTCTAGATATATAGTTTTTATTATTTAATTTCCTAGTAATCTATCGATAACAACACGAGCGCTACCGAGGCCGTTAACTACAACATCTTGCCACTCTCAGATTTAGACATCGACTGCTTGTTCACGATTCAAAACTCATCTGGCCATATTCACACAAATTTCCCTTATTTAATTAACAACCAATAACAGACGCTTTTTATCTAAAATCATTCTTTAATTGCCCACAAGGTGTCTCCACTTTACATCTTCAATCCGATAAGTAGCTACCTAAAAGTGCAAAACTAGTGTATAAATGTTCATAATCAGTCAGCATCTTTTACGTTGGCGACCACTAAAAGTACAGTTACATAAAAATTTAACATATATTTTTGACACATTGCAGCTAGATATTTTATTCAAAGAAAAGAGATGCATCTGAGAGTTTTCACTGATATCTTTATCGATGCTTTTAAAATATTTCTTTACAATCTAACCGCGCCTTTACTCACACTAACCATAAAACCAAATATTAATATTGCAAACCAAGAAGATGAAAACCAATAAACGATATTATAATTTCTCAACTTTCATTTGAATTACTAATACTTAATACGTACGCTATGCCCTCAAACACTTGCATACATTCATTACTCCAGTGACCACCAAACTTTTATTTCTTTCTTTAAATTCACAAACTATACAAATTCCTTAATCACAATTGAACTAAAAATACCACGAAGGTACTAAAATTAGTAACAGAAAGTAATAACAAACGAAATACATTCTGTATCATAAGTGTTTTGTAAGTGTGGTTTCCTATTAGTGGAGTTGATCGGCCTATTTCCACAGTTTTTGCTTTTTGAGCATGACGTTTCGAAAGTGGACTCTGCTTTGTCATCAGGCTTAGTCCTGAAAAGGACTGTTTTCGCACTTGAGTCGAATTCATATGTTATATATAATTTTTTTCCAAGCACTTGACTACTCTCAGATTCGAACTTGGTACCTTTCACTTACTAGTCAGACACCTTACCGCTGAGCCACTGAGTAATCCAATATATATTCTTTAGAACTTTAAAATTTTCGTGGTTGCGCACAAGTTTATTGCGCATGTTGCGCCGTAGCTTCTTGCGCAGGTGTATTGCGCTTAAGCTCTTCGCGCATTATTGGAATCCATATGGGTTTCGTTTCTACACTAGCTTGGCTTATTGAATTTTTTGCTAGTGCGAGTTTCCGACGAGTTGTGTTCTCATCTTTTGCCACTAACAGTATGTTATCCAATTGGATGCGGTGGTTTTCGTTCCAAACATGTTCGGCGATTCTTGATCTTTTTGTTTCGCCCTTGCGGACGTTGTTCTTATGCTCCTGCGTTCTCACTTTTAGTGGTCTACTGCTCTCTCCTAAGTATGCTCTGCCACATTCGCATGGTAAGTTGTACACACAATTCTTGGAATTCTGATCTTCATTGTATGGTTTAGTTTTGGTTAGTATTCCACTGAGCGTTCTGGTCGATTTGAAGGCAGTGCGTATCTTGTATTTGCTGCCTATCCTTCGTATTTTGTCTGAGGTACCTTGTATATATGGTATTATCGCTGTATATTTAGGTTCTTCTTTTTCGGTTACCCTTTCCCTGTTTAGGTTAGGTGTTAGATCGGGGTAGCCATTTTCTTTTAGTGTTCTAGCGATATTTTTTTTTTCTTTGCTCAGGTCCACTTGTTTTGAGCATATTGTTTTTGTTCTATTGCACAAGCATTATGACACGCTAAACTTCACGCAATTCCAGAAGCTGGTTACTGTTTGACACATCTGTCGGTGTTCGCGTTATTTAAATACACAAAATTTTATACAATAGTAAAAAGATTAGATACATTCTTTTGTAGTTGGAATTCATAGAAAGTATTTCAGATTTATCTTTAATATTTATATCGAAACTGTTATTTAACAATGCAGTTTTCGCTAAGTAAATTAACTAATTTATAAGGACGATGTTAACTATCACTTGTATATATTAATTTAAACTCTCTTAATTAGATGTATCGGATTTTAAAGTCTATTTGAATTCTTTGGTTCCTTATTCTCTAATATTAATATAAAAGGTTATGAACGTAATTTCCATTTAACATGTGCGTTTGAATACAAACTGTATTACCACTTATCAAGCTTTAATTTCGGAATAACAAAAAGAAAATTATATTAACGGTTGTTTATAGTGCTTGATAAGTTTTAATTTTGAACAAAGAAAAATCTTTATTTGCAATTAACGGTTATCTTTTAATTTTACTGTCATCAATATTCAACTGTGCATAATTAATCAATTTAAGGACTCAATCACGGTTTTTTTGTTGGTGAAGTAAACAGGAAAAAAAACCAACCTTCACACTTTGTTAGATTTAACTGGATTCTTTTACTCGATGTCATGTTTATATTTGCAAATTGAAGTTTTTCACAATTTTACACTTTTGATTAAATTTGGTTGACATTTTTTTCGTTAGCCTTCGACCGTTAGAGGGTGTTCTGGTTTGTCATCTTTAAGACAGTGTAGCAATATTTACTTTTTATTGATTTAGTTACGCTTTACTAAAATTTAATTCTATAGTTGGTTTTATATGTTTCTCAAACTGTTATATATTAATAGCAGGTTTATGTTCATGTTTTAATTTTTCAACTTTCACAAAACTGCTTCATCTTTAATAATTTTAATAGATAATATTACTACTGACGAAAATAACTTTAAGTGTTATCAATACGTTTAGATTGTATAACATTAATATACAAACACATAATTAAAAAATCCAAAAAAGAAAGTATTTTATTAAACATATTACTGGTTTTAAAATGGTTACAAGAATAAAGGAATTTAGGAAACCTGGAAAGGTCGGTTTACCCATAGAATGTATGAAACAAAGAACTTCGTTATTCGTTCTGCACAGGTTTTTCATAAAGACAAACTAATAATTTTATTATATTCTTAGAAATATTAATATCGCAAACACTATTAATACGACAATACGACTTAATAAATGAAAGAATGTCATTATTCTTGAATGAACCATTAATGAGTGATTATCATTATGAATGAAAGAATGTAATTTCTATCAATAACCAGATTATATCGATTTCACATAAGGTAATCAATATTTATAACGCAACCACTTACGCATAAAGTTAAATAAATTAAAGGATAAAGGATATTTGTGTTTGCTAAAACTAAGAAAATACAAATTTTACAAAATATGCTCCAAAATATACGCTAAAAAAATTATTGATAATATAGTGTCCAAGATAAGAAGGGCTACTACAGGGATTTCGAAACCAGTAAGAGTGGGAGAAACCTTGAGCATTTTGGACTTTAGTAAAATGATATTTTTAAACTGATGAAATTCCGAACCGTTCCGAAGTTATGCGACAAAAAGCTGATTTTCACAATTTCGTTTTTGAAAAATTGTTACTTTCTGGTTGATTTTAAATGAAAAGTAAGAGAACCTTCTACAGGTATTTTTTAACGTTCTTCAACATGGCATACAGCAAATTGAAATCTGACGTTTCCTTTTCGAGTAACCATCATCAACTTTGCTTTTTTTAAATACGGTTCTCATTAAATTAATGAAATGATACAGAATTTTTCAATTTTGAATACAAATTTTATAATCAATTAATTACAATCAGTCAACAACACATAAATGAACAGATAACATTTGATGACAAGAAAAGTTAAACATAACGCGTAACAATAATTAAACAAAACATTATAATAAATGCGAAATGCTCTCCTTCGTTCTCCAAACACAAATAGAATCTTCTAACTGTAGAATCAAAGCATTCTTTAACATTGTAGGAGTTACAGTTTGCAATGCGTTATACCAACCTTCGGAGTTTTTCTTCTGTTCAAAGATATGTTTATAAACATAATTTTTATGTACAAAGAAAAAAATCGGAGTTATATCGAGAGAACTAGCCAGGGTGTTTCAGAATGGATTAAAACTCTTGACAAACCTATCTGAAAGATAATTTAACCATGGGTGAATTGTGCAGGTGCACCATCCTGATGAAACCAACAATTACGTACTTCGACTAAGGGTAAATTATCAAGAGCGTCATCCAAAGTAGTTTCTGATAAATTTAAGTAACGATATTATCCTTCTTCCTAAAATCCCAACCTACATATTGAAGGCCAAATGATGATGTGATTTTTTGCATAATGATGAACGTTTATTCTACTAAATATTCCATTATTGGTAACCGTATAATATATGGAAAAGAAAATTATTGTTCTGATAGCATTTTCTTGTACCACTCACAGAATAATCTCCATCGTTTTGCGTCACCTGGTCTAAGTCCTTGGCAAATTCTGTATTTGTACGGATAAAATTTTATCTTCTTTAAAATAAAGGTCGATTTGGACATGCCCACATTATTCTGAATTTGCCGAGCTGATATTTCGGGATTTTCAGTAACGGAACATTGTTTACATATTCCTAGTAGTAATATAAGGCCGGAGCTACTCTACTTCAAGGTCACCCATGTAAATCTTATGGGATTTATTTCAAGGTCAATTGAGTTTTCTCATTATGTCAGAACGCGCTCCACGCCTCAAGTATATAGAGGCCGGAGCTACTCCACTTCAAGGTCACGTCGCTCTCGTAAGCTATACATAAAAATTAGGTCATGAGTTCATTGTTTAGTCTGCATGCAAAAAATTAGAATGTTTGGGTAAAGGACTACCGCGTTATGATTTATTATGTATCTAATTATCATTTATCGGTTATATACAAAATTCAGAATTTTTTACTTCACGAATAAAATGCTATGTAATTTTATAAATATCACATAAAACAATTACAAAGAAAAGGTGAATAGCATTACCTATTGAAATACTGTAGCAAGCAATAATTTTATGTGTGTGAAATGTTTTAATGTAAATATACTCTTTTTTATCAAAGCAGTTTAATCGTTAAAGAATCAATTCATGGAAACAAGAAGAATACGCGTTGTCTATGCTAAAAGTAGACCAAGTCAAATGGGCTTATTAAATTGGGTCAAGGCGAAATAATTTACTAAACTAAAAGTATGTGTGTATTTAACAAGTTTAAACGTGTTGTCACGACGATGTCATGAGTTCATTGAAGTGAATACTCACTTCAAGCGAAAACGAACCAGAATTTGACAAAATAAATTAAACCCCCTATCACGCCCTGTCGGTTTTCGACGTATCTAACATATATCAAATTTGGGCAGCTATCCCAATGTAAATTATATAACATATGAATATTGATTTAATTTAAAATATTACGCTCCAAAAATATAACTTAAATGGAATTTAAAATTATATATGAATTGTACTAATGTACATTTTTAATAGTATGTAGTTTCATTTCAAATAATAATGAAATCAACAGTGTTACGTTAATTAATGGTTACCTAAAATTACGTAATATATTAATAAATGAGTAAAACTTGTAAAATGATAATGAACTGTATCGTTTAGATAAGATTGGAAAACATTATTGCACTTCTTTTATTTTCCTGAGTAGCGTATGACTTTAATTCAACTAATTTTTCTGTTTCAATTCATGAATTGATTACTTTTAATATAAATTTTGTTATCATTCTAACACACACACAATGCATCTACAAGTATAAATGGAAAGCAATTTAAGTAAGTCCTGCAGACATGCACACATTACACATTTCCTGACTATTTTGTATCATTTTCTTTCCTTAAGTTTGCTTAATTTTTATGACAGTATTACAATTGGGAAACTAATAACTGATTTCACGCTCTAATCACACATTAATTTTAGTACTTCTGGTTACCATTATTAATTCATTAATTTTATATTATACAATTATTCTTATACTGCCTCATCCATTTATGTACACACCTTTGTTATAAAAATATTCGTTATCCTTTTCATAAATGTTATGTTAAAGCAAATACTTGATACTCAATTTATCTACATTTATTATAATTACTTAACCAATATTACATATAATTTATTTCTACATATTTACATACTACATATCTATATATTTGTACCTCAGCCCAAAATTCACAAAATTTTGATGCAGGCCAGTTCCTGTTCTAGCTTGCCTTTCTACCGTGAGGTCTAACGCAGTATTCAGCTGTGCTGTTCTTTGCGTGCAGTCCTCAATTTGGTTTTATACACTGTCTCCATATTTTTCATCTTTTCGATGGTCTTGAGAGCTAATTCTAGTTTGCGGTTGCAAATGGATGTAGGTGTCTAGAAATTTTCTTCAAAATCCTCTAGGCCTCCACCATTGTCTCCATTTGCTTTCCGGTACTGTGAAGAATACATACAAGAGTAATGTAAGGTCGGAGCTACTCCACTTTTCTACTATACTTTTCTACGATGTTTTGCTGTAGGTCAAGGTCATCGAACACATTGCATATATCGGTAGTAGTAGTAGTAATGTAAGTGGAGCTACTCCACTTCAAGGTCACGACGATCTCGTAAGCTATGCATAAAAGTAGGTCATGAGTTCATTGAAGGTGAATACTACTTCAAGGTTACGACTTTTAAAACTTCAAGGTCATTCAGAGGTCAACAAGAGTAACGACTCCATGTTAAAATGAGAGTCAGATCATAAAAATAGAATTGTTTGGAAATAAATTATATATTTTTGTTGCAAAAAAGTCTTCTATTTTGATTAAATGAAGGGTATATCATAATGAGAGCTGTATTGATGAGACTAAAAAATGTAGCGTATAATAATATGTGTCTGCAGCTATATTGGCTAAGCTCTTCAAGGTTAAGATTTATTGGTATCATATTACAATTCATACCAACCAAAGCAATATCTGGTTGAGAATGACGCATTACCAGGAACTAAAAGATGACTAATTTAACATTTCTGTAAAAAATAATAACATATATATCTATGTATAATTGTTTGAAATAAATTATATATTTTTGTTGCAAAAGAAAGTCTTCTATTTTGATTAAATGAAGGTATTCATAATGAAGACTGCTATTGATGAGACTAAAAAATAGCGTATAATAATATGATGTCTGCAGCTATATTGGCTAAGTTTCAAGGTTAAGATTTATTGGTATCATTACAATTCATACCAACCAATCTTCAAGGTTAAATTTTATTGACAAGGTATTGAGAAGGTATAATATTACAGTTCTTATGTTAGACTCTTAAAGGTTCTTAGGAATAAAAATAAGC
>JARFJB010001680.1:0-13582 GCA_036346205.1 Vesta saturnalis
AATATACTGCCTTATATGTACACATAAATGAATTCATTTCTCTTATATAAAAGTTTGTTAAAACGGAGTTTCTTATCTTTTCTACATCTGATAGTTACAATGATAAATACAGCGTTATATTTAGAGTTACACTAATTATCGCACGGTAATTGAAGAATTATGTAGCAACAAAATGTATGAGATAGAGGGGTTGTTTAATAGTGAGGGTAGTGGGATTAAGGTATTATAGATAAACAAGGTGTTACCTTTTTATCGAGGGAAAGTTTTATGCGTAGGTCGGATATTCCAGGATAGTTCCTATGGATATTATACGTAGGTAACACGCCTCTATAATATTCTTGATCAACGGTTATTTACAGGACTGTATAGAATAGTGATGGTGGTATAATGGTAATCGTATAAAGTATAAAATATAAAAGTGTTCTAATAATATAATGAAGAAATAAGTGTAAAAATGTTCTCTGAAACAAATCGTTAAGCAAAAATAATGCCTTTGACTCAGTCGGTAAATTAAAGTAGGGTGGTTCAATCTTTTGATTTGCTTAATTACCACAAATTTATGCTGTGTTATTTTCGCTTAACATAAATAATAAAAATGCAATGTAACACTAATAAAAATGATCTCGGGCGCCAAGTTATTTTATAATTATGCTCGGAATAACTAAACCAAGGTTGTTTACAATAAAAATTTTATCAAAATGTATAAAATTAGATATATACAAACTATGTTTATTAACAGATAAAATGATAGGATTAAATAAAATATATCTTAACACTAGCCTTAAATTACTAGTTAATTGTTATAAATATAAATACCTATTCGTAAAATTTTTGTACACAAACTTTTTAATAACCTATCTAAACGATTCCGGAAATGTCAACCAAGGTGATGTCATCTTTGCACCAATATTGTGGAATATCTCGAAATAATACTTTACGTTGTAAACCACACCCAAACTGGAATTTTATTTCTTATACATTTGTCTTCTTGAAATTGAATAAACCAATATTTATTGCATTTTCTTGAAATTTTCAAATAAAAATTGCAATCATAAAATGAAAGTGTACGTAACAGTAGAATTAATTGTGCAATCAAAAGCGGTAAAATTAAAAGCGTAAAAGTAAAAAAAAGAAACTACCTGAAAAGAGCAAATGTTTTAATTTTTAGTATTGCGAGTTAAATTATCTACCATCAAATCAATGGCACTTTTCACAAAATTTAGGGGAAAACCCAAAAATTGCTTCCTAATCAACGCAACCTCCATCAGGAACTGAAAAAATGGACGCTTTGGAAGTTAGATGATGTAACCGTGCGCGAAAAATTTGTGCAAAGAATTAAGTCAACGATGATGCATTGCGCAAACATATTGAGCAGAAACAGAAATTTATAGTGGGAATATAAACCTTTAAGAAGATATGCACTTAAGTTACACAAAAATGCAAATTAAGTTGCCTACCTCATACTTACAAATCATTAATAAATAAAATTTTTCTCATATTTACAACTAAATGAACGAAGACATAAATTACGGTATATTTTAATACAACTCAAAATAGGTTGTTACAACTGTGTTAGGGAGCGTCTCTTACTCTAAGACAAAATGGGAAAAAATAACTTACTGCAATAAATTCTTACATTTAGAAACTTATGGATATGCATACATATATCGTATTCGCCAAAATAAACAGTACCGAAAACAACACCTTCATTAATTTTTTGAATTTTTGTAATCTATTTGTACAAAATGAGCACCATCAAGGTCAGATGGATGTGAAGAGTAATTGAAGTATGGTCCACAATAAACTATACTGCTTCTAAAACGCTCGCGGAGATGTTCTAATGAGCGTCTGGCTGAATGACTTGTGGCGCCATCCTGCTGGAACCATTGCCTGTTCATCTGTAAATTTCGTATGCGGCCAAAATTTATTAAACCTCAAATAAGGTATGATGATGTTGTACCTGTAACGCTCGTGATTAACAGTAACTGTGTGTTGATTTCTGTCTTCTACAACATAAGGACCTATTATACCGTGCTCCGATACAACACACCAAATCGTACTCGAACACTGTGAAGTTACAATGGAGTCAGGTCGTTCAAGTCCAAGAAATCTATCTGTCTATTGATGTAGCCATTTAGGTGAGCATGACTTTCGTCTGAAAACCATACATTTTCTAAAATATCTGTATTTTAGTGTACTAGGCTCAATACGCGTCCGCTATGTTGTTATAGTCCGAAACCGGTTATTTATTTTTGTCATGAACACATTAAAACGTTTAGTGTCCACATTATTTCATAAATAGGTTCCATTTCTTCCATTATTTTTTACTTGCTTAACAAGCTATCTTTCCAGAGACTTTTAAGCCGTAGCTCACTGTTAATACTATCTTTTTTCTGCTTCTTTTAAATAACTGGAAATTTACTTATTCTAGTTTTGTAGGTCGTTTATTTTTATTTTTTTGTTTGGATTTTCTTTGGGACATTAATTGGTTACTTGGGAACATCTGTTGTTATTTCGGAAGGTTTACATGAGTTGATTGGCTGGGAATCCTGTAAAAGAACCTCAGTTAACCAGATCTGAGACAGGTTTACGTAAAGATAGCCACTTGCTTTATAGTTTTGTATTGCTTCATGTAACTGTTTAAATTTGCATTTGTACATATAGCTCGATGTGTATTTTTATCCTTTGGCTGGACTAGATTACTATTTGTGCTTAATATTTTGTGCTCACTTGTAGATTTAAATTTAATTTTATACTTTTATTCATGACTCTTAGTCAACCTAATTAACCGTAAGTTAATATCGAATAACCAGTACTAAGGCTGCATTCTGCCTTATTAGTTGGAAGCTGATGGCACTGAATTTATGTTTCATCATTAATGCTCTGTTTATCTTATTGCATGCTTAATTTTTCTTTTCAGAGTTACTGAAAAGCACTATAACCGTTTTTTAAGTTCCACAGTAAACACTGAATTTACAAATTTTTGATGGCCGTTATCTACTTTTGTAATTTTTTTTACCTTTTTGTAAAGTGTAAACATTTATGAGTAACACATTTTTGTTGTTCTCTATTCAAAGAGCATCTGATTATGTAAATATGTTCATATCTAATGATTAATTTCGACTGGAAGTCTTTATTAAGATAGCTATACCTATTAGAGCATATGTTTAAAAAAAAGTGTAAGTAATTTGTAATTAATGGGTATAATTAGCATTTAATTATTTGAATATTTTTTCTTTGTCTACTAAATAAGGGGGGCATATTAGGTTAATGAGATATTTGGGTTGTGACTCCGGGATGAAGCAAGCCTTGTTTAATTGCCCTAAGGGTCAGTTTAGTTGTTTATTTAACCATGTTATGTTTAGTGAAACCCTTATTGGTGCGACCACCATCATTAGTTTTATTTTTGTTAATGTACCAACGATTAAAAGAAAACATAGGAACCATTATTGACTTTAATTTGATGACAATATTAAGTATTTATTTCACAGTGTTCGAGACGATATTTAAACTTTGTGATACCGGTGTTTCATAATTTTAATGCAAGAGTATGAGTACTAATTTTCGAGTCAATCGGCCCATAGAATAAAAAGTTTCACAAAAAATTCAACCCCCCATTTCACCCTCTTAAGGGTGAAATTTCGAGAAACCCTTTCTTAGTGGATACCTACACTTCACAAAGAATACACCCTCCAAATCTCATGTCTCTGGAACCAGCGGTTTAGGCTGTGCGTTGATATATCAGTCAGTGAGTAAGTCAGGTCTTTGAATATTATACCGGGTGGTCAGTTAGTACGTGGACAGTCCATATATCTGTTAATAAAGGAAACATAGAGAAATATTATATACAAAAGTTATAGGATTCGTAGAGATGCACGTTCCTAAAGTAGAAAGGTATTTTTTTAACGGCAACCCCCATTTTTTATAGAATCGAATTCAGCCGAAAATTCTGCCTATAGTACAATATCTTGATGTAAGGTTTGTTGCGGTGTTTTCAAGTTATGTGTAATTTACAAAAAAAAAATGTGAAAAAAATAACCTATCCAAAAAGTCGTAAAAAAACCACTGGTTTAAATGTAATAATACGTTGTTGCGCTTTTATGAACATAAGAAATGTCGAAATAATTCTCTAAAATAAAACTGGTTATAACTTATACAGGGCGTTTTTTTACGGTGGTGCCAATATTGAAATTTTTGAAGTAGCAGAATTGAATTTTTTTAAATGATCACTATGAATTTTATTCCGGAACATTATAATATGTTATGTTCTATAAACTTGCAATTACAACTAATATTCTAAAATGGACCGTTTTGCTACAATTGTAGGTTTTATTTGAAGATGCACTAAAATGTCCCTGTTTTTTGTTATTTTATTCCCGTGGTATGCCGTGACTTGAGCACAAACGGCCATTTTCAGACGTTAAAAATGTGCTTTTAATTGCATTTTATTAATTCGTGTTTGTAATATTATTAAAATATTTCTTTCTAAAAAACAGACTAACGGAAATGGAAAACATGCTCACAAGAAGAATGAACAAGACTTCGTTTTACAAACTAGAAATAAATACAATATATAGTTATTTTATCAAGTGTTCAAAACGTCTTCCTTGTGGTTCTAAGCACTTCTCAAGACGTTTACAAAACGAATCCTTAACTCTTCGAAGTATTACTGGTGTTATGGAAGCAAATGCATAGCGAATTAGAATTTTCATATTTCCTTTGTTTGTTGGTACCTCCCGATAAACAATTTCTGTTATGCACCCCTACAAATAAAAATCTAGGGGAGTTAGGTCGGTTGACTGGGCTGGCCAGCTTAATGCACCTATACGTCCTATCCACCTAACAGGAAATGCGTGATTTAGCCATTCTGTAAAAATTCTAGCACAATGAGGCGGTGCTCTGTCTTGCTAAAGTCACATTTCCTGGACGGTATTAGCCGGAACATTTTGTAAAAGACCAAATAATTTATTGTTCAGAAAATTATAATATATTTCTCCATTTAAATGATCGTCAAAAAAGTAGGGACCAATAAGATATTCATCTAAAATTAGAGCCCACACATCAATAGACCACCTGTGTTGACTTTTTGCTGCTAACTTAAAATGTGGATTGTTATCTGAATAATAATGAAAATTATGTTTATTTATGGTGCCGTTTTCATGGAAGGTGGCCTCATCAGAAAACATCATTTTTTCCAAAAACTGAACGTGTTCAGCAAGCTGATTTTGTAACCACTGGCAAAATCTTCATACGAGAGTTCTTGATGGACTTGAATATGGTATGGGTGTTGTTGATAATTTTTTGAACTGATGTCGACGGATTTCTAAATTTATGCTTAAATCACGATCGTGTTCAACAAATGCTGTTATCACACGGAGCTCATTTTCTTCATTGGTTATAGTTTTCCTGCTTTCAAGTTTTTCATATGAAACGTTTTCAGTTCTTTCGAACGGTTCTGAAAGATTTCTGAATGACTCTTCTCTAGGATGTCTTTCTTTATTGGGATATCTTGTTTAAAAAGCTCTGCTAGGTAGCAAACAATTTCTATTACACTCCCCCAAAATAAAAATCATATCTACTAACTGTTTTCTGGGAAATTGCATTTTAAATGAAAAAATAGCTAATCTCACTAAATTATAAGTCGCAACAGTAACAGTAAAATTAATAAGTACCTAACCTATTACTTTTGTTTTGTTTCGTTTATCATTTATTTCTTACTACGAATGACTGTTTTTCTTAAAAAAAACTAAACATTTTTACCTGATAAATATTTAAAAAGATACATATTTATCTTTAGTTTGTAAAACGGAGTCTTGTTGATTTTTCTATAAGCATGTTTTCCATTTCCGTTGGTCCGTTTTTTAGAAAGAAATATTTTAATAATATTATAAACATGAATTAATAAAATGCAATTAAAAGCACACTAACGTCTGATAATGGTCGTTTGTGCTCAAGTCACGGCATACCACGGGAATAAAACAACAAAAAACAGGGATATTTTAGAGCATTTACAATTGTGGCAAAACGGTCCATTTTAGAATATTAGTTGTAGTTGCAAATTTATAGAGCATAACATACTGTATAATATTCCGGAATAAAGGAGGGGGCACGTTTTAAATGTAAAATACCTTTCGGTCAGAATTTAACCAAATTTTGATATGTTCTAGAACTTGACCAATTGATCAAATGTCTTCATTGCCCGAAAGCTCAAAGCTCAACAGTTTTTGATATACAGGGTCTGCAATATCACTATTTGATACTTTCAATATATCATAAAATGGACATTTTTGCCAATATTAACGCAAAACTTAGTGGAATGTTATTTTTTTGTGCTACTGGTTACAACTCAAGACCAAATAAAAATAATAATAATAATAATAACTAATAATAATAATAACCTTTTCTTTACTTTCATTATTTATGTACATACACCTGATATACAGGGTGAGACCAAATATATGTATCTCAAACGAATTATACGGTGGTGTTGTTTTGATATTTTGGTGAATGGAAGTTAACACATATATGTCCATTTAAATTATTATTGCAAGTTAAGTCCCCTAGACGTCCGTTATACAGAGTATTTCATTTCTTTAATAGATTTAATTGAGTATTATTATACTTCCTAGTTAATTTTCTGATAACTTAATTGAAATGTCTATATTAAAATAAACTATTTGCTAACTGTATATACCTACATAATAGTCACGATGTGTTTATACGGATACTGGGTGTCCAAGTACAAAGGACCAAAGCGATATCTTAAACTTCATATAGATACGGAAAAAATCGTTAACATAAAAAATTCCTTGCAATTGGATGTCGTTGCGAAATACAAAGCTTTTGGAGATTGACAGTTAGAAAGGTTAGATGTGCTTCATTTATTATGCTCACTATTTTCTAATAAAGTTTTCAGTAGATTCTTTTGATAAAGAAGGCGCTTGTCGAAGTTTATTTTGCAAAACTAAGAAAAGAAAATTCTTTAAGACACTAGTGTCTTCACTGTTCACACGATCGACAGACCGGTTTCGCAGGTCTACCTCCATCATCACTACCGCTTTGTACAGTCATTGGAAATAAGAAATGTTTATGTAGAAACGTTAATGAACGTATTTTAATATATTAAAAATATCTAAGCTTAATAAGATATCAGTTAACTGAACTGGTAAGGCAAAAAACAGTAAATAATTTTTGGTCTTGATATAACCATTGTCATAGAAATCAAAAAGTTGCATAATCAAATGTTAAATGTCTATCACCTCCACATTATTTGCATTTAGTATATGATTTAAAACATTTGTAGAAGGATATTTGATTAGCTCTTGATACCTAGCGTATCCTAAAAACCATAGTACAGCTGCCACATGAGAACAAGTACCTAAAGTTCTGGCACCAGTCTTGCAGGTGCAGTAGGTACCTAATATTGGGTTAGGTTCTTCTTCCTCATTATTCGGCTCAAATGCAATCCACAACTGGTAACGAGTAGCATTTCTGAGGCGAGAATATATCCTTACCCGTATAAAACCGGGTTCGTAGTTTTTATCAAATTGATATTGAACCTGGCAGTCCTCTATTTCATTGTCCTGTATATAAGAAGGAGCAAGCTTTAATTGAAAAATACCTACAGTTAACTCTTTAAGATAGTAATGTGACAAACGTGGGAATGAGGGAACGATAATTTCATTTAAATCAACCCATCTAGCGCGTAAGTTTTCCTCCTCAACTCTGGCTTGAACAACATTTGGCTCTTGAACTTTTTGAAGAATATTTTCAGCTAGCTCAATAGTAGCATCTTGCATTAAAATGGGTGGAAAATATTTATTTATAATTGCTCCAGCAATTTTAAGAAAATCAGCAATATTACAAATGTGGGGTGTTTTTATCTTAAAGCTAAAAAATTTAAAAATTGATTATAAGTACCCATTGCGTGCTTTTACGATCCACCTGGTTTTCGTAACGAGACGACTATCATTAGCCTCTTCTGTGGATAACTGTAGCTGACCTCTGGGCAAAAAGGCTGGCATTTTAAAATTAAAATTTAAAGCTGGAATAGCATCCAAGTACCCGTGGTCGAGAATGAAAATATCTCCTTCATTAAACCATTCACGCATTCCATTCACATCTCTATTAAATTCAATTATAAGTATGTTAGCATCGTTGTTTTCACAATTTGAGAAATATGGCCCTTGAATGTCTAGAATAAATCCGCAGAGATGGCTTGATATGATGTTTACCCTTATAAGTACAGTAGGACTGTCGCAACACTTTAAAACAAGAACTATTCTCTATTTCTAAATAAGTACAGTCATTATACTATAACTTGAGGCCGATCCAGGTTTTGATTATATAGACGATTTGCAAAAGGAGTTACATGCTTTTCGATGTAGCTGCCTCTTGTTGTAGCAGTAAATCCAATATTTTGTGGTACAAATCTTGCAGAAAGAGATTGTCTAACTAGAGATATAGCTAAACTGGCTTGTTGTCTTGTGGAATAATTAAAAATAACCGCTAAAAAACTATCACTAAGACCTTGTCGTAACTTGCACAGGAATGCTAAGAGATCTTTTTTACTTACATATCTCAAAGAATTGCCTATTCTAACGGGGTCACAAAAGTTGAAAAGATTATTAAATTGATCTTTGGTTACAGGAGAAACTGCTTTAAATTGAGAATCTGTGAAGTTATTTTCGTCTTCGTAAGCCGTGTGGTAGCTTTTTTTCTTAATTTCCTAACGTAATGCTTGTAAAAAAATATAAACCTCATTACCTGCTAATAATGGCCGATTTACATATCATAACCCAGGGAGCAGAAACTCAAACAGATTACCATTCTCATCCAAATGAATATTACAGCAGTACGTATTTTCTCTCAACAAAAATATTAATTCTACCTTTCGTGGATATTCCCATCGTTACAAATGCAGCATAAGTGAGTTGACCTTTGTAGCACATTTAATCGCAAACAATTTGGATTATTGTCTATTGCTTGAATTTCCCTTACAATAGAAATATTGCAGACATTGCAGATTCGAGTTTCTTCTATTATGACCCGCTCTGGTAGATATGCTTCGCGGCGACGTGCAATCACATTTTCCTGCTTTCTTGCATTTACCTCACCACTTATTTTCACCATAACCCTAGTAACTAAAGCATTTCCACAAGCAAAACATGGAGTTCGATTCATTTTTCACATAAACTCTTCAACGATTTTGATTCAAAAAGTAGATTTGCAACTAAGCATCAACAATATCACTTAATTAGTGGATTAATTTTTGACGTTTCATAGCCACCTACTATATTGTTGTTATTTTATACGTTTGGGAATAGAAAAACGTAATAATTGTAGTATGAAAAACGGAAAGAAAAGTGCAAAAGCAGAAAAAAATCTAGTTGTAAGAATAAAAGCAGAAGAAAAAGCGCAATACCACATTACGGTTTTGGTTTAAACGAATAAGTAAATACTAAATATAACTTTATTAGAAAATAGTGAGCATAATAAATGAAGCACATCTAACCTTTCTATCTGTCAATCTCCAAAAGCTTTGTATTTCGCAACGACATCCAATTGCAAGGGATTTTTTATGTTAACGGTTTTTCCGTACCTATATGAAGTTTAAGATATCGCTTTGGTCCTTTGTACTTGGACACCCAGTATCAGTATAAACACATCGTGACTAGTATGTAGGTATATACAGTTAGCAAATAGTTTATTTTAATATAGACATTTCAATTAAATTATCAGAAAATTAACTAGAAAGTATAATAATACTCAATTAAATCTATTAAAGAAATGAAACACTCTGTATAACGGACGTCTAGGGACTTAACTTGCAATAATAATTTAAATGGACATTATACGAATGTAATTTGTATCAAATATCGAAAGACATAATATAGATATCAGTTAAAAATGAAAATAAGGTTCTGTAATTTGTTGGTAGTACATGAGTATAAAAAGTTTAGGTTTTTCCGACTAGTTCGTAGTAAATAAATTTATAAACATAAAACATTTCAATACGACGTTTTGTCTTTTCAGGACCACCCTCAACAATATTTTTTTAAATACGGACCTGGATTTTTTACTGCAATTTTTTGTAAGGTAGTAAAAGGATTATAGCTTAATACAATGATATAAAATTCTATTCTACTACGTTTCGTCTGTGAAAAATCATCATCTTTATGGTTTCTTACTGAAATGAATTAAATTTTTTACTACATTTCTTTGTAGGTTTTGTATAATCTTAAGACACTGCTATGGCATTCCTAACCATATACATCAGGTCAGTCTTAAAATACCACATTTGTTCATTATCATTAGATGTAAAAATAAACTGCTAAATTTTGTGATTATCATTATTTTTTTATAAATACTGATTATTACTGACTATTACAAAAGGCTTATAGATGATCATCATAGATGAAATGTGCATGGTTAGGAATGCCATCGCAGTGTATTAAGATTATACAAAACCTACAAAGAAGTGTAGTAAAAAATTTAATTCATTTCAGTAAGAAACCATAAAGATGATGATTTTTCACAGACGAAACGTAGTAGAATACTCAAGAATTTTATTTCATTGTATTAAGCTATAAGATCCTTACAAAAAATTGTAGTAAAAAATCCAGGTCCGTATTTAAAAAAATATTATTGAGGGTGGTCCTGAAAAGACAATACGTCGTATTGAAATGTTTGGTATGGCAAGTTGTAGTAAATTTTATTTAAAAAAAAAGGTTTAGAATAATTTTTGTGATATATGTTATAATAACAACGCTAGTCTTACAAAACGAAAATGAACATTTTCGGATTTTGTCGAATATCTCCGGCACTAGTCGGAAAAAAACAAACTTCTTTATACTCATGTACTACCCAACAAATTATGAAACTTATTTCTCATTTAACCGATACTCTATCTATTACGGTTTTCGATATCTCTGTATACGCAAATTAAATTCGGTTCACCCTGTATATGTGTTAACTTCCATTCACCAAAATATCAAAACAATACCACTGTATAATTCTTTTCAGATACATATATTTGGTCTCACCCTGTATATCAGGTGTATGTACAAAAATAATGAAAGTAAAGAAAAGGTTGTAACCAGTAGCACAAAAATATATCATTCCACTAAGTTTTGCGTTAATATTGGCAAAAATGTCCATTTTATGATATATTGAAAGTATCAAATAGTGATATTGCAGACCCTGTATATCAAAAACTGTTGAGCTTTGAGCTTTCGGGCAATGAAGACATTTGATCAATTGGTCAAGTTCTAGAACATATCAAAATTTGGTTAAATTCTGACAGAAAGGTATTTTACATTTAAAACGTGCCCCCTCCTTTATAGTGATCCATAAAAAAAAAACGCCCTATATAAGTTATCACCAGTTTTCTCTTACATAATTATTCCGACATTTCTGACGTCTATAAAAGCGCAACACCGTATTATTACATTTAAACTAGCAATTTTTTAACGACTTTTTGGGTAGGTTGTTTTTTCCAGATTTTTTTGTAAATTACACATAACTTGGCAGCACCGCAACAACCCTTACATTAAGATACTGTACTATACGTAGAATTTTATGCTGAATTCGATTCTGTAAAAAAATGGATGTTACCATTTAAACAAAAATACCTTTCTGCCACTCCGCTTTTTTAAAACACTTTGTATACTAGAAAATATTTTAGGAATGTGCACCTCCACGAATCCTACAACTTTTGTATACAATATTTCTCTATGTTTCCTTTAAAAACAGAGATATGGACCGAACAATTACTAAGTGGCCACCCTGTATATACAGATAAAGATACATTGTGGAATTTATTGCTGTATGAAAGAATGAGTAAAGGCTTATAGCCACAAAGGAGAAAGGATCATTAACTCCGTCTTAGGAAGGTTAGACTTGATTCATAAAAACTTTAAAATTAGTTGGAGTTAGGTTAGAAAACAGAAATGAAAATAAATACAAATATTTTACTAAGAAATAGCACTTTCAAGCAGCTTGAACGAAAGAAAGGACTGTCATTAGTGTTTAGTCTTGCATATAGTGGATTATTATTATTGTATATTTCGGCATCTACTTTCAATTAAATTGTATAGTCAAAATATGAATAACTTTCTTACAAATTGAGTACTTGAACAACTAATTTTTTGTAATTAGTTAAGTGAAAGTTTACTACACTTAAGAGTGGCCTTACTAATTTAATTATTATCATTCTAATTTGTGATTCAAAAAGCACATGCACCCATAAAGTGTTAAATTGCTACATTCGTTTTTTTTCTAATGTGTAGATAAGGATTATGTTTCATGACCATATAATATGCATGCACAATGGAAACCAGTAATTACAATCATTAACTTCCTACAAAAAATAGTTCTTTCACCTCCCGATTCAAACTAAGTACATAATAATAAAAGCAACCTTTCACGATTTATTTATTTTTGCTTGCTAATCAAGTAATCAAATAAACTTCAACATGATTTCTTTAAGTTATTCATTACATGGGTAAATGCCACTGGATAATCCAATAAAGTCAAATGTATACAAAAATTTAAAGAATTCAATAAATGTTCCTCTTTTTTATTACTTTATTTTCATATAGATATTTTCATTAGTACAGTCTGCTTGTTTCTCATAGTCCTGATGTTAGTACTGTATTTTCCCCAGTATATTTACGGCTACATCATCGTAATGAAATTAGAATATGGAAAGAAGTCGAGATCTTAATTTACTTCTAAAATTGAATTTTTAGTATTGATTAAAATTATATTTGACGTTTAATGTAAATAAAAAAAAATTTTTTCTATTACTTTGCGTAATTTCCGTTTTGATAATAACAACTTAACGTTTTACTTCAGAAATGAAAATGTAAAAGTAAATTTAGTGTGGCAATAATATACACAGCAAAGTTTTGTTAGTAATGTAATGCTTATTTAACGACGAATTGATCGAAAATCAATTCCGTACACATACTTTATTATTTTTATTATTAATAGTAATTCATGAAGTTCTAAAAATTAAATTATAATTAACAAATGTCAAAAACTTAGGTAGTATTCATATCAAGTAAAGTAAGCCTAAATTAGAGAACGCCCTACACCCCAATTGCAAGTTAAAACTACATTCAAGGAAATTAAATGTATTTATTTCTAATTTGCTTAAGTAGAGTAATAATACCTATATGTGATCTTATCTACCTTAATTGTGGACTGTTCATATCGTCAGTGGGTTTTACTGCTTTAAATATTTGTATTGCATGAAATATATGATTGCACCATATAGTTAGTAATAAACTAGGTGTAGGTACAGGATAAAAAATAATCAGAAGAAAAACTTGAAGCAGCACCTTTGATCTTTTTGAAACAGAATGGATGACCTTTCGCCATGTTTTGGTAGTAGAACACAGGTTTGGCTTAGTAAATTTAACAGGGTTGGATCCTATAATTGTAGTCATTGATTAAATTAAAGCATTGAATAACGAATCTTTCACTAAACGATTAAAGTCAAATTTTTGTGAAAAAAACAACATAACAAGATAGAACAATTCTTTTATTAGCTGAAAAAGAAGTAGAAATTTCGAAA
>JARFJB010001681.1:0-14787 GCA_036346205.1 Vesta saturnalis
TCGATATCTTTTCCTAACCTAAAATATCGCCAAAGAAAGTTTATACGAAAATCCTTAAATTTTTATTTTTTTAACTATATTTTTCTGGAATTGTTTCTATTATGTAAGTTGTGGCCCTAAAAAGAACCGATTTAAAGGAGGAAGGTTTTTAATGCCCCGTAAATGCTCGAAATGCTGACCATCACTCTGTGCATTGCTGAGGCTTCTTATGGGTAGACAAAACTGCAGCTTCAATTTCGGCTCTGAATAGGTTACCTAGAAATTACGATTTTAAATGTGTGTAAATTTATTCACCAGAATAAAACCGCCCCTTTTGAAATTACTACGGACAAGTAAGCAATGCTAAAAGTTATACGAAAGGCATATTTATTGTTTTTTTAAATGGATATTCTCTATGGATATATACGAAAAATACAATTAATAGAAGCAGGCAATGAAACCTAAACCTAAACAAAACATTCATAATCCTCAAATTTTCAATAGTTGTCAATGCTTTCGCGTTACTTTGAGCAATTTTTGTGCTTTCAAAATGCGTTTTACGAATAATGAAGCTATTGATATGCTTGCCGTTTATATTGAATGTCTTCAGAATGCCGCAGTAGCTAAAAGAGTTTACGCGGCTCGATATCCAAATCGGCGCACTTGCGATGTAAGAGCTTTTCCCCGATTAGTGGCGAGCTTACGAGTCAATGGTAGTTTTCGGCCTACGTTTCAACGGCAAAGAATTGTAAGAACACAACAAAATATTAACCGTGTACTGGGCTATATTGAAGGAAATCCTCATGTTAGCACAAGAGCATTATCCACTGAGTTGGGCATATCACGGACAACGGTTCAAAATATTTTGAAGGACCATAGGTAAGTTCTAATGACCATCAAAATGTATAGGTATTCGTTTAAACCTTTTTAATTACTTTAAGAATGCACCCATATCATGTCGTTTCGCATCAGGCCTTGAAAGCGGAAGATTTTGATCGACGGTTAGACTATTGCCATTGGATGTTAGGCATGATACGTGAAAATAGACAATTTTTATTTCAAATTCTTTGGACCGCTGAAGCTACCTTCAGTAGTGACGGGAGAGTCAATCTATACAACATGCATTATTGGTCTGCAGAAAATCTCCATTGGTTCCGTGAGGTTCAGCGCCAAGGACGTTGGAGTTTAAATGTATGGTGTGGCATACTGGAAGGCAGAACTATTGGGTCATATTTTTTCTAGCAACCCTTAAATGGCAGTGTATTTCTTGACCTTTTGGCAAATAAATTACCGTTTTTGTTGGAAGATGTGCCTCTGGAAACAAGGCAAAAATTGTTTTTGCAGTGGATGGTTGAGCAGCACATTTTGCTATTAATGTGCGAGAGCAATACGTAACATATCGAGAGCCGAAATTGAAGCTGCAGTTTTTTCTAGTCATGAGAGGCCTCAGCAATGCATAGTGCGTGATGGTCAGCATTTCGATCATTTACGGGGGCATTAAAACTCTTCCTCTTTTAAATCGGTCCTTTTTAGGGCCACGACTTACATAATAGAAACAATTCCAGAAAAATATAGTTAAAAAAATAAAAATTCAAGGGATTTTCGTATAAAGTCTTCTTTGGCTGATATTTTACGTTAGGAACAAGATATCGAGATGCGGTTTCCGCGAGCTTGTTTAAGCATCATTTAGCTGCTTGTTGATGAAAAAAAGTGATACCAATGCATTTAATTTTTTGCGAAAATTTACCGTTTCTGTCGGAATTTCGAACAAATTCATCTAGAGACAACATGTGAAACGAACAAAACTTCAAATATTATAACATTTGTAGCCCAAGAATAGCTCATTTCAACGCGCTCAAGTTTGTTAAAATCGGCTTAGCCGTTTCGAGGATACAGGAGTTTATTTAAGTAAACATTTGAATACCCCCACCACTTTATTTTTAGACATACGTCAAAAAGTTCCAAACAAAAAAAGTTCAGATTATACTCGACTTTAAAGATCAGTTATTTTTTTATTAGGTTAATATAGCAGAATTTACAGAAACATCACTTTTCAGATTCAAGATTGCAGTTACGCCCCCTACCGGCTACTTCAGATACTTGAAAATATTTCCAGGTTTTTGTATTGGCCGTTTTAGTAATAAGTTTTTTTGCGCAAGCCTCTACGATGGATAGTTTCCCAGATACAGTACCTCGCATTCTTAGTTGGCCACCCTGTACAGGTTGTCCCATTTTGGTTGTCCTCGCAGGGTATCTCAGTTATTAGCAAAGATACAGAGATGCGGTTTTCGCGAACGTTGGCTACTTTTTTGTGAAACGAAAGATGACACAAACAGAATTACTCTAGCTCTTCTCATTTTTGAGATACAGGGCGTTTTTGAAAAGTTGCATTTTGAGACAGCCCCGTATCTCAGCTATACGATAACTTATAGAAAAGTGAAAAGTGTTCTTTATATAATTTTTTCCGTAGAATGCAGTGCTATTTTCAGAATGAGTATACGGGGTCAGGTCAAAAGTTATCGGGATCAACTTCATTTTTTTAAATGGACACCCTGTCTATTTTCTCATAATTAAATTTTCCTTGTTCTAAGCATTTCAAATATGTATAGCATTCATCATTTTTTATACAAATAGCGCAGTATTTCAAATTATTAACTGGATTTGTTAGTGGCCTTTGGTACTGCAATTGTTTTACCATGGCAATCTTTTTTTGACATTTGTCAATATTTGCAAATTTGTTGATTGTTGAGATCCTTATTGTTAGTAAAGTTTTCAATATTCTTTTCGTTATTTTGAATTTTACAAAGTTTCAAACCATGGCGAATAATTTAGGTACAGAACTATGAGAAATTAGATATGATTGGGGTTTATTACAAACAAATTTTAATGCAGAGCAAGCGAAGGAAATATATTTTGAAAGGTATTTATATTTACTGGAATGTTAGTCATCATTTGAGTTAAATAAAATGTGCATATTATAGATTTCCGGAAAGAAGGCAACCGTGTAAAAAACATTCATTAGGTTAAAACAAAATTTGGAAAATCACGGATCGTTTGAAAGGCCACGCGCCAAAACATATAGAAAAGAAAACGAAGAAAATAATGAAATAAATGTCCTTGCAGAGGTCATGTTAACGAAAATTATACGTCTTGCAGAAAAATAGAAGAATCGGTGGGCATTTCAAAACGAAAGTATCAAAATATTTAAAAATACCATTATAAACCATATATACCTCAAGTCATCCACCACTTGCATCCGGGTGATGCTCAATTGCGTATCGATTTCTGTAGATGGTATATTCAGAAAAGTGAAGAAAATGGTAATTTTGGTCGTTTAGTTATATGGTCGGATGAAAGCCATATAAGCTCCGCCGAATTTACAATCGTGCAACGAATCGTTTCTGGTCTAATGAAAATCGGCATGTTACGTGATCCGTCAGCAGCAAGGCAGATTTGGGTTCAATGTGTCCTGTTTCATTTTAGGAGGCAGATTAACATTTTACATGTTTGAAGGCAATTTGAACCATCAACGATATTTGGAAATTTTGGACATTTGCCTTCCAGAATTGTTTGATGATATTCCGTTAGCCCAACTAAGAGGTTTATTTTCAGCAAGACGGGCACCTTGCCACAATGCAAGACTAGTAAGAGATTACCTCAATACAATGTTTCAAAACCATTGGATTGGTAACAATGGACCAGTTAATTGGCCAGCAAGGTCCCCAGACCTATCAATTTTAGATTTTTTTGTGGGCTGTTAAAAATAAAATTCATCAAAGACGGTATGAAACTCAAGAAGCTTTGATGAATGCTACAAGAGAACCTTTGAAGAACTACGTTTAAGACCCTATTTTTATTAAGATCCATTCAAGAAATTCTTCGAGATGTAGATTTGTCTTGACCATAATGGTCAGCAAATTGAGCAATATTTATAAAATTTTAATTCTTCTTATTTTCGTTTGTCTCTAAATTTATAAAAATACATCCAATATTTATATGAGTTTCAAATCAACAATTCTGGAAATAAAATAAATTATTTTGCCGAAATTTGTATCTTCTTCAATGACATATAATTACATAATGATGGTTTTCTATATTAGGCAGAAAAAAAACAATAGAAGATTACGAATTCAAAGCCTACTAAAATTCAGTTAATAATACAAAATACCACGCTATTTATCAAAATAAGTGATAATTGTTATATATATTTGAAGTGCTTAGAACAAGAGAAATTTAATTATGAGAAAATAGACAGGGTGTCCATTTAAAAAAATGAAGTTGATCCCGATAACTTTTTGACCTGACCGTATACTCATTCTGAAAACAGCACTGCATTCTACGGAAAAATTATATAAAGAACACTTTTCACTTTTTCTATAAGTTATCGTATAGCTGAGATACGGGCTGTCTCAAAATGCAACTTTTCAAAACGCCCTGTATCTCAAAAATGAGAAACTAGAGTAATTCTGTTTGTGTCATCTTTCGTTTCACAAAAAGTAGCCAACGTTCGCGAAAACCGCATCTCTGTATCTTTGCAATAACTGAGATACCCTGAGGACAACAAAATGGGACAACCTGTACATGTTGGTAATAAATACAGGGTGTGGCGCAAAGAGTTTTGATTAAAAGTAATAGCCGATACAGTTATGTTAAAAATCTGAAATTACGAAGCTGGAGGTTTTGGATGACGCTGAGCTCAAATATAATATTGTCCTGAATGTGGCACTTCCGGTTATACCGGATGTAGACGTCAACTTTGTTATTTTAAATAGAACCTAATATTTTTTATTTTATTTTCTAATTCTACATGAAATTCTAGATAAAATTTGTGCACAATGTCCTATACCAAAGATGAAGTATTTTCGAGATATTTCGATTTTTTTGAAATTTTGAAAAAGTCCTAGTCCACATTGAATAACGACGTGAAATTGTAACCAATAAACAAGAAGCGCTAGCCCGTTAACTCCATATATCCATCTCATTGATATTTCAACTTAGCTGCCAACATACGCAATTTACATCATTTATAAATTGCTTACTTTAAATACAACATCCTGTATTTTATTACATTTTCCGCTGTATTTTTTTAAGCCAAATCGTTGGGTCTCAGTATTTCCTATACCTAAATCCAATCACTTTTGAGATATTTCATTATCTTAGTTAAAACATAACAACACTTAATTATTTCAACATTAGTAAAGGGTAGGCTATCGCTGTCAAATATTTGATAGTTTGACAGTTTTCTTTACCAGTTTGTATTTCATAGTAAATAATGGCAAATGTAGGATTTAAATGATGATTTTTTAAATCTTATTATTATTTACGGCGAGTGTAATAGAATTGTTGAACGGACTTGTCGTGTTTTTGTAGAAAGATATCCAAGTCGACCAAATGCAACTGGTGATATTGTAAGAAGATTGCTTAAAAACTGCCGTCAGTTTGGCCAATTTAAGATAAAAATTAATAAAAACAAACCACTATTGGACAGTGACATAAACGAAATTAATGTTTTGGGTTATTTTACAGTCTCTCCAAATGCCTCCATTAGAGATTGTGGGAGAGATCTTACTTTGTCGACGAGAACAATTCATCGCATTTTAAAAAAACACAAGTGGAAACCATTTTCATATCATTTGGTTCAACACTTACAATTAGGTGATCTTCCTCGAAGGGTAGAATTCTGTGAATGGTTTTTAATGAAGACCCAAGAGGATGAAAACTTCCTAAAAAAAGTTATATGGTGTGATGAAGCAAAGTTCAGCAAAAATGGATTATTTAATCGACATAATTCCCATTCTTGGTCTAATGAAAATCCACATGTTAGTAGAGAACGTTATTTCCAAGATAGTTGGAGTTTTAACGTTTTTTGTGCAATAAAAGGCGATAAAATTTTAGCATTAAAATTTTATTATGAAAATTTAAATGGTACAAGATATTGCCACATTTTAGAAGAAGCCATACGACCGGAGTTACATACTTTAAGAAATGGATAGGCGGCTTCAGCTTGGTATCAGCAAGATGGAGCACCTCCTCATAACTTTAGGCCTGTTGCTCAGCATCTTTTCGACATGTTTGATGATAGATGGATTGCCAATCAGGGTCCGTTTCGTTGGTCAGCTCGCTCTCCTGATTTGGCTCCTCTAGATTTTGCTATTTGGGGTTACATTAAAAATCAGGTATTTTCCAAACCTGTTACGACAAAGGAAGATATGATGCAGACAGTCTTACTTGCTTTTAATTCTCTAACACCCGACCATATTTCCAGAATTACAAGACATAACTTAATGAAAAGGATTAATAAATGTTTAGAAGTAGATGGTGCTAATTTTGAACACTTATTATAAAACTGTATTTGTTTAATATTATATTTAGTTATTTTTGTTTGTAAGTTATCTAATTAAACTAATACAAAATACCTAGTTAGCGTTTTTAATGATATCCACAATTAATAATCCTTTCAGGCTATTGGTTACTTTTCAGAATTAATAACAAATAACAAAATTTCACCTTAAATAATGGAAATCATGACCTACCCTTTACTAATGTTGAAATAATTAAGTGTTGATATGTTTTAACTAAGATAATGAAATATCTCAAAAGTGGTTGCATTTAGGTATAGGAAATACTGATACCAAACGAATTGGATTAAAAAAATACAGCAGAAAATGTAATAAAAGACAGGGTGTTCTATTTAAAGTAAGCAACTTATAAATGATTCAAATTGTGCATGTTGGCGGCTAAGTTTAAAACACCCTGTATAAAATATCAATGAGATGGATATATAAAGTTAACAGGCAAGCGCTTGTTGTTTATTAATTACAATTTCATGTCTCTAGCTTCGTTATTAATGGAGATATTGTTATTAAATGTTAAAAGTTTTAAAAATATCGAAATATCTCGAAAATACTTCATTTTTGGTATAGGACATTGTGCGAAAATTTTCTCTAGAATTTCATGTAGAATTCGAAAATAAAATAAAAAATATTAGGTTCCATTTAACATAACAAAGTTGACGTCTACTCTCGGTATAACCGGTAGTGCCACATTCAGGACATTATTATATTTGAACTCAGCGTCATCCAAAACCTACAGCTTCGTAATTTCAGATTTTTAACATAATTGTATTCGCCATTACTTTTAATCAAAGCTCTTCGCGCCTCACCCTGTATAGTGTATAAAATATATGGTATTGAACAACAAACGACATTACAACCTATAGAATGGAAATTAAAGACATGAAACACTGCATTCTGCTTTTAAATAACTAGGAAACCCCTTTAGCAATACGTTGACAGGCCAAACTGTATAAAATATATTTAATTTGTAGATTTACGTTTTTTTTTTTTATTTTTTTTTTTAATAACTATGAACAGGCTAAGTTTAACCTATCATGCTAAACCACTCAGGAACGCTTATGAGGATGGATAGCGGAATATTGAATCGCCAAGAGATGCATATGAACGGCTACCTTAAATTTTTTCATAAGTGAAAAGAAAACGGCAACTAGGGAGATCACTCCAGAATGGAAGAATGTGGAATGCGCCATTTGGTACGACAAGTGGATACTGCATACTGATGATGTTAATGAGTGAAATGGGTATTCCTAACAAAGGTGACCCGAGATGTTGTCAAAGAATGTAATTCAGCAACGCGATAGGTAATGTAATACCGTCAGAGGCGAAGGACGGGTCATTTATAAACCTAATGGCTATGGTTTGAATACGATCAACGATATCGAGATCGCATTGGGAAGCACAAACCCTGAGGTGAAAATTATTTTCTAGGTGATGTTGAATTTGGGCCTTTGCCATTTCAGCTTTTATGTCTGCATTTAAGATAGAAGGTGGAATACCATTATGAGTAGACTAAGATGAACTATGATGAAGAGTGCTGTCGTTAGCAAAGCAATGAAGCGGGTTGGTCGTTAAAGAAATAAGATCAATTATGTACAGCAGAAAAACTGTAGGCGCTGTAAGTAATCCCTGTGGTACGCTCATGTTAATGCTAATACCTTTTCAAAAAAAGGTCATGAACTACGACATGTATTCGTCTTTTATGGAGGAAACTAGAAAGCCAGTTGATAAGCATATCATTTAACCCAAATGAGGTGAGTGGCAAGCAAACACTCATTCCAAACTTGGTCAAATACCTTTGATATATCTAAACCGACTACTACTGTTTCACCGAATTGTTCTAATGTATTGTTAAAAATTTGGGTCACATATGAAACAAGATTACCTAGTTGAACGACTCTGCCTAAACCCATACTGGTGGTTACTAAGGAGTTTTCTAGTTTCAAGGAAAGGGAGCAGTTGCTGATTGATACCTTTTTCGATGGTTTTAGACAAAATGGAGGTGATGGCAATTTATCGGTAATTCGAGGGATCGGTCTTATCGCCTTCTATTGTTAAACATATGCTAACTTACATGACGAAGGAAATTTCCCAGAAAGCATAAATATCGAATAGAGCATAGGTAGGACTGCTACTAGTTCGGGGAAACATATTTTAAGGCATAGCTGGGATATCGTCTGAGCAGTCGCCCACTTGATAATCGATCTAGGAGCTTGTATCGGAAATGAATTGGCTTCATATTATATGAGGAAGAGTTAACTAGGGTTACAACTTTTCCGGAATCATTGAGACACGGGTTTGGTGCAAATAAATCACAAAAAAGTAGTGTACATAATCAGCAACTGCAGATCCGTCAAGTGATGCCATGGGGAGAATGAAGATGTACCAAGGTTTCTGATCGCTTGAGCTAAAGACGAACATTTACGACTGTCCAAAGTAGATGTATCTAGTTCCATGCAATTTCGTTGTTCAAACAACCTTTAGCTTTAGTGCTCATATGGATAACTTGAGGTACTGTAAGAGCAATGTCCGAAGAAGAAGACGACTTAAAACAATATTCACGTCATGGAAAGGTTAGAGAAAAGTCCCGTAAATCACTCCATGACTTAAAACAACACAAGGTTCTATCAGTATCGGGAACAACAGAGGAACTAGGGACAGTGAAAGTTATTTATATTAAACAATGTTCTGGGATACCTAGAGAGAAAAGAACTGATTTTATATAGAAGTTGGTTTGATCTAAAAAAGAGGAAGTTTCATAAACAAACAGGTTTGATGTAAGAAAGAGATCTAGAAGAAGTGAAGGATTGTTAAGGTTATCAGAGACTTTTCTGGGTACAGAAACTGTTTGTGCGAGATGACTTGAAATATCAAATGTGTCCGCGCTGTGACCAACATGATTAGTAGTAGATGAAAATTGTAGCCAATTCGAGTTACGAACATTGAAATCTCCCAAAATTGAGGTATTGCAAGATGGAAATGAGCAGAAGCTTTTAAGCTAAGATAGTCGAAGAAATCTTGAGAGTTACTGCCATTAGGAGTCCTATAAATGCAACTTCACAAATTTAGGGCCAGAATGTTTAAATCAAATCATGTCCTGGGGTGAATCCGAGCTTTTAGTGGAGACGCGTTTCAGACAAAAACAAAATGTCAGTTTGTAATTGTTCCAAATGCTGGTGAACAGTATTGAGATTAGATCTGATGCCGCAGATGTTGCAATAGTTGATCAGGAAGCAAGTTCTTCTGGTGACTGTTCTCGCTTGGGTCCTGCCATCCCGGATATCCGAACTGGGCAGGATTTTAGGTTCGGTATTTATTACCATAAAAACCACAGCCATCTCTATATTTTTTTATTTTGGATTTTCAATCCGATAGTAAGTCAGTGAGGGCGAGAAGGAAGAAGATGGATGGGACTACATTAAGATAGGGAAAAAGGTGACCTGCATCCCTTACCGAGCTCAGAAGATCCGAGAGCCAATATTACGCAGCCCATGGTGGTACCTCTTCGGCTGGTATGAGATACACATACCTCCCGACATACATACAATAAAAATCTTATAAATTATTATGCAACAATAAATTGATCGATATGGATTAATTAACCAAATATAAGGATTACAAATTGGCTTGCGTTTCTACTTCAAAATGAATTACATGTTCGACTAAAAGAAAAAATAAAAAATTGGGATTTTTGAACAATCCTTTCTAAGGCGCTTCTTTTATGTAATTAAAATATACTATACTGCATTTGTTATAAATGATCTTATTTTCAAAATGCGATATCAGTAAAACACTAAATATCATTCAGTTGGTAAACGTTTGCTATTTGGAAAAATGTGTAACGCTGGATCTTTGGTAGGATCCATAACTAACAAAATGGATCCACCTACCACACAAAATTAAAAAACACCGAACATCGGCGGTCGGCGTGTTTTGTTTGTCTATATTTAACTTTAGATTACGGGACTAGATTCATAATGCATTAATACGGGACTATAGTAAATATTATAAACAAAAGAAAGGAATTTGAAACAAAATATTCCAAAAAAAAACTCTTATTAAAAACGAAAGTCCATTTTCTGGTCATATTAAGCAAATAGTAACATTCAATAATAGTTAGAGGTGAATTTAACTTCGAGTACATTGGGTATATATGTAGTCTCGAAACTCACCACAAATTGGATGCCTGCATTGTCCACAATATGTTGTTTTCACGCATCAATAACAACAGGCGCAATGGATATTTTCAGAATGTTAGCTATATCCCCCGAATATTTCGACATAACGTGACTGGGCTCAGTCTGTGAATGATGTACGGTTCCGCAAGGTGACGACTCAAATCAACCCTATGTTGATAATAAGAAAGTGGTTTTTGGGCTTTCCTCAAAGTTCTTGTTTTTCTGTTTCAGCTCATGATCGAGCAGATTTGGTCAAATGTGTCGATGCCAACTTTTGTCTCAATGTAATTCTGATCAATTGCTGGCTTACATGTATTTGCTGCTATCCCAGCTCCCTCATGCAATGTGCGTAATAGCAGTACAACTTTTTGCTTCCTTGGAGCATATTGTTTTCTTTGGGTGAAAACAAAATATTTAAATATTTTCATTTCGATGTTCAGGAGGAATTTCTCGATTTTTTCTTTGCACAATGTTCCAATTATGGAGTTTGTCGGGATCCCAGAGCACCATGTCTGCTAAACTGGCTAATGGAAACCAATTATCCATTGTACTGTTTCTATTAGTTACATGGACGGGGTTTGTAAGTAGGTAACAAGCGACAAACAATTTGTTTTAGTTTTTTGCCTAAATAAGGAATGGCATGAACCATATGCCTTGTCGATGAGTCTCACATCAATACAATTTTTATACCAGACTTTAATGGTTTATTGTGACAAAGAAACGTCTAGCAGATAGATGGTTATCTTTCTTGGCAGCGAAAAGGATAAAAATCACAGGGAAGGCTTTTACTTTGTCTTTTGTGTTATTGTCAGCATATTTGCGCCTTTATATAGCAGTCTTATGTTTGTGTGCTTCAAGATTATATGAATAATATGATCAGAAATGAAAATGTAAAAAATGGTCTTCTAGAACAGTACATTCTTTTGCTTCACCTTTGGGGACCAATAATAAATGAATGAGGTTTCTGGCTGCAGTTTTCCTACTTTCACTTAATATTTGTGCTGACCACCTATGACCATTATTTCCTTTCAGCTGCATGATTTTAGGCATAACAGCGAAATTATTTGTTATGGTAACTTCAAACTGGGACTGATTTACTAGGTATTTTTTGTAACTATTCTTAAACTCTACGTCTACGTTGTCATCTTATTAGTCGCTACCACTATCCTTGAAAGGATCTGGATGTACACTAATACGGGACTATCGTAAAATTTACGAAGCACATGCCAAATGGAATGGTCGTCTCACGATAGACTTTGGGACCCAGTGATTACAAACATAGTAATAGGGTTTGACAACATAAGACTTGAGTCATGCATTCACTTACAATGATCACTGTTTGTTGGCGGACACAAAGCATACTGAGTTCTATTACCATTAAACTTAACTAGATCTATACCTCTTCCTTCAGTGATAGATTGAATATCTGTTAATTGAAATTGCGAGTTTGCCTTAAAATCATGATTAAGAAAATGAAAGAAATTTACCTGTTGAACGATTCTGTTTAAAACTAAGGAGTTTGTTTGAATCAAGCAAATAAAGTAGTTTGTGATTGATGGCGTTTCCCATGATTTTAGAAAAATGAGTAATGAAAATTGTCCGGTAATTAAGAGATATGTCGCTTTTTTTGGAAATAAGGTACATGCTTGCAAATATCCATGATGAAGGAAATTCCTCAGAAGACAGAGATCAAATGGAAATTAGACAGGACTGGTACTAGTAGAGGAGAACATTTTCTCAAGATAACAGCTGGGGTACCGTTTGAGCTAGTCGCCTTATTTGAATCAAGATAAATTTCTAGGAGTTTGTATTGAAGATGAATTGGTTTTGTAGCGTATGAAGAACAGTTGACTAGTGGCACAACATTTCCAGAATCATTAACACACGAGTGTGATGAAAATAAGTCCAAATGTTACAAAAATATACCGTAGATCACTTCATTAGAGTGTAAAGGCATCACAAGGTTCTATCAGTGAGCAACGTAGGAACTTAGGACAGTATAAATTATTTCTGTTAGAGAATGATCGGATAGACCTAGTGGGCAAAGAAGTGAGGCTTTACATACAAGCTGGTTTGATCTAAGAAAGACGTTCTTGAAGATGTGGAGTATGGTTATGGTTGCCCGGGTTTCTGATAGGTTCGGAAATCATTTGTGTCTGGTCACATGAAATGTCTTTGTACTGTGGCCAACAGGATTAGTGGTAAATAAAAATTGGAGCCAACTAGAGTTATGCACATTAAAATTTCCCAAAACTGAGATATCGCAACATGTAAACTGAGACAGAAAGTAGTCAACTTTCAAACCAAGGTAATGAAAGAAAGATGAAAGAGAGTTACTCTCATTCGAACGCCTATAGATTTAACAACAGAAGTTTACAAATTTAGGGCCCGAATGTTTGAATCTAAATCATATCGAATTTGTTATTTTCCAAAGCACAAAACTTTATGGAAGCGATTTTATCCGTGAGAAATTAGAAGCGGGATGAATCGCAGCTTTGAGATATCAGGTTGCAAGAGTTCCAGGTGTTGGTGATCAGCATTAGGATTAGATATGGTACTGAGGATGTTATTACAATAGATCAGAAAGGTCGCTTTGGCGTTTCCCATCCCAACTTCCGAAACGGAGTAGGATTTTAAATCCTGAACTTTTGCCCTGGAAACCACAGCCATCTTTTTGTTAATTTTGGGCATTTAATGCTATAAGACGATTGCAGTGAGAGCATCAGGAATACCGTTAGTTGGTTTATTTCATTCAATTTTTGTTTAGTTTTTCTTCGCTGTCATGTCCGCCGTTGCAATGGCTGCTGCTGAACCGAAGTCCAAACCAAAATTTTTTGGTGCACACCAGTACCCACGTAGCATACCCTGGATTGATGGATATACCCCTGTAACGGTGGAGACTATGGAGTTGAACCTATGGTGGATGCTACAACTAATCTTCAGAGCTTTTTCAGTTACGATTTCGTTTATATACAGGGTGGCCAAACGAGGAGGGGTGGAAGATTGTATGAGGACGAAATAATTTAGAGTAATAATTTTTGGACCAGGGGTAGATATCAATAAGCACTACATTTTAAAAATATGTTTGATCATGCAAGGTGTTCCATGTTATTGGAGTAAATTAAACTGATACTTTTTAAATGGAACACCCCATATATTCTTACATTTTTGGAAAGCCCATAAAATACGCTTTCATTTCATATCAAATTGCATGGATCTGTCTCCTTTGGTTTAAGAGATATTCAATTGTTTTTCAAAAAAAGATGTCCCACTTGCGACCGCCGTCACTGATTTGTTAGCTGGCTTTTGTTTATTTTAAAATGGCAAAAAATTGTTGGAGGTCCTGTAGTATTTTGAAATTTTTTAAGTTTCAGATTTTTTTTTAATAATATGCAGTGCGTATCACTGTTTGTAAATACAACTTCTTTTTAAATTTTTTTAAATGCCTCACCCCTACGCGTTCATCTCATTCGATGCCTCGTTTGATATTTTTTTCATCGAGTATGTCTTATACCTAAAATTAATAATTTTCGAAATATTTTTAGTGTATTTGTGAAATTGCAATTGCAATACAATTGTTTGTAACAAATGCTTCTATTCAGTTTATACTTAAGTTGTGTTTTAATTTGTTCAAAGTGTTGAAAATTACGTTAAATATTCAGAAAATACTTTAATGATTTTTTATTCTTGGAGAATGCCAAAAAAATTGCTTAAACGCAAGTAGAATTTATGCCACAAGATATCCCGATGCTGACAAGAGGCCGCGACCTAAGGCATTTCAAGGTTTTTTACAAAGTTTTGAAGATCCATGTAGTGTTAAATTAAAAAAACGGAAAGTAGTTAATAAAGCAGTGATAAATGATGAAAACCATCACACAGTTTTACTTGAAATCCAAGAAAATCCTCATCCAAGTAGTTCACAAATATCACATATGACTGATATAAAAAACTCTAGTGTGAAACATATATTAAATGCCCGTTAATACCATCGATATCATATAGAACTTCATCAACACCTATATGGTCAATATTTTGAACGAAGAATTCACTTTGGCAACTGGTTTTTGGGAAGAACATACAAAAGAAAATTAGGCAGTAGAAAGAATGGCAATTTTACAGAAGAACAAGTAAATCAGGCGTTGCACGATTCATTGGAAAATGAATTGTAGCTGAAAAACTGCAAAAACACAAATTGACCTACGGAACATTAAATAATGAGTACCATGGGAGGAAGTTTAAGAAAGCAGGTGGGCAATCGGTATTCACTTGAAGAAAAG